>JAADYH010000042.1:0-50938 GCA_023338125.1 Phytopythium aichiense | reverse complement strand
CCCCCCCTGCTCACGAGGAACCCGCGGTGCTGACGCTCACTACTGCCGCAGGTACGGCGAGATCGGCGACGTGTACATCCCGCGCGCGCGCGGCTCGAGCGAGTCGCGCGGGTTCGCGTTCGTGCGCTTCCTGAACCGGCGCGACGCCGAGGACGCCATCGAGGCCGTCGAGGGCAAGGAGTTCCAGGGCCGCGAGCTGCGCGTGCAGTTCGCCAAGCAGCGCCGCCCCGACAACCCGCGCGAGTTCTACTCGTCGCGCGACGGCGGGCGTGATGGCGGCCGCGACGGAGGCCGCGACGGCGGCCGCTTCGAGGACCGCGACCGCTACGAGCGCCGCGACAGCCGCGAGCGCGGCGGCCGGTTCGAGGACCGCGACCGCTACGACGACCGCTCGCGCCGCCGCTCGCGCTCGCGCTCGCCCGACCGCCGGGACCGCGAGAGCCGCGGAGGAGGCAGCGGCAGCCGCGACCGCAGCCGCTCCCCGCGCCCGCGCAGCCGCTCGCCGCGTCGCGACTGAAGCCCGGCCAGCGCCGGGAGCAGAGGCAGCCGACGCTCGGTCGTGGTAACCTGATGGATGATGAACACGCACTGCGAACTGCGAACGGGCCGTGTATTTCGTTTGCCTTGGTGTCGATGGGGAGCGCGGCGAGCCGGCGGGTGTCATCAAAAATGGCCAAAAAGAAGAGTTAGAAGGGAGAGCGGGCGACCGCGGGGGGCGACCGCGAGGTGTGCCGACCGGTGGGCGGCCATCACGAGATGATGATGAGGAACACGAAGAACGCGACCACGGCGATCATCATGCCGGCGCAGTACAGCGAGCGCATGTCGCGGTCCACCGAGTCGTAGCCGCGGCGGCGGAGGTACGTGATGACGATGTACGCGGCCAGCCCGGCAATGCCGAGCACGCCCACGCCCACGAACAGCCACGACACGGTCCTGCTACTCGCGCCGGTCTTCTCGTCGCCGCTGCCGGTCGCGATCGACGCCGAGCCGCCGCTCTGGCCCTGCGCCGCCTGGCAGCAGTCGAGCACCGCGCCGCTCAGGTCGGGGATGCAGCAGCCAGCAGCAGTCGCGCAGCAGTCGACCCCGGCCGCGGCGCACATCGGCTCGCCGTGGCACGTAGGGTCAGCCGGCGCGGCGGTCTCCGCGACGCAGCAGTCGAGCGTCGCGCCGCTCACGGGGTCCGGCAGACAGCAGCCAGCGTCGGTCGCGCAGCAGTCGAGCCCAGCGGCAGCGCACGCCGGCTGGTTGTGGCACTCGCTGGCGTCGTCACCGCTCGTCGCGACGGCTTGAGGCATCGACGCGCAGCAGTCCAGCTTTGGCCCCGGCCCCGAGCAGCAGCCGCCCGGCAGCGCACAGCAGTCCAGCCCCGCTGAAGCACACTGGGGCTCGTTGTAGCAGAGCGCGTCGGACCCGTTCGCGCGAGCGGTCGGGCTCTTGGTCACCAGTGGCACGAGCGTGACTGGGTGCTGGTTCTTGCAGCAGCCGAGGACCGCGCCAGTCATCGGGTCAGGCTGGCAGCATCCGTCGATCGAGTTGCAGCACCCGAGACCCATGACGCCGCACTGGTGCTCGCCGAAGCACGCGTTCGGCGGCAGCACCTCCCTTTCCTCCTTGGGACAGCAGCCCAAGTTGCTCGGACAGCAGCCAGGAAGGGTCGCGCAGCACAGCAGCGCCGTGCCATTGTCGCCCGCGGTGCTGCACGTTGGGTAGCCGAAGCACATGTCGTTCTCGTTCGACTTTGGCTCGGTCAGCACCTTGCGGTTCTTCTGCGAGAACCACGACGGACGTGTGGCCACCCAGTACATGGAGTTCGACGGCGAGTTCCACGTGTCGAACGCCTTGACGGTGTCCACGAGCTCGTCCCAGGCGGTGGCGGCGTCCAAGATGGCGTGGTCCATCACGACAATCGAGCGCCAGATGTCGTATGGGTCCAGGTTGCCAATGTCGCCAGCGATCATCGGATACTCGGTCACGACGAAGGACTCCCCGATCAGGTACGGCGTGATGGGCGTGAACGGGAGCATGTTGATGCCGTGCACGTACACCGGCCGGTCGCCGAACCACGTGCTGTAGACGACCGACATCTCGCCCACAACGCCGACCATGGCGTTCTTGGAGAAGATCGGTTCGTAGATCTTCGAGTTCTGTCGCATGTGCCAGTACTTCTTGGCCGAGCGGAGCTCTGTCGCAAGCATCACACGAGTGTACTGATGGTACGAAGTCGCGTCTTGGGCGTCGGCGTCCAGGGACGAGAACAGCGTCATGGCGTAGTAGGCGTTCGTGCACTCGCTGCTGCTTTCCTGCGACTTGCCGTCTTCCATCTGGAACAGCCCGCTGGCGTACGAGTGACCCACGAACCAGTCCTTGTGCCGCGCCACGGGGAAGAACCGGTTGGCAGGCAGATCGTCGAAGAACGGGACCTTCGAGTGAGGCGGGGTGCCGATGTCTGCGAGCAGCATCGCACACGCCAGCGCGTACTTTTGGACGAAGTCCGGGTCAAACTTGCGCACCACCGCGAGCGCGTAGATAAAGTATCCGTAGTGGAACTGTCGGACAAACAATCACACAAGGTCAGCGTGCTGGAACAACACGACACCCGATGATAAGCCAAGAGGTGCTCAGCCACGTACATGATGGTCGTTGTAGTACCCGTTGCCGTAGTCCGCGTCCTTGCTGCGCAGCCCAAAGCTCGTGACAACGCCACCAAAAGTCTCGTCGTACACGAGCTTGTCCGGGTTCGTCCCGTCCAGCCACGGCTCCAGCGCGTCCTCGATCTTCTTGAGCTCGACGGCGACGATGTCGTCCTGCCCAAACCTGTCCGCCATCAGAAGGAGTCGCGTCTCGCGTCCGATCTGCTTGCCAAAGTTGTACGAGTCGTCGCCGGCCAGGATGGGGTACTTGTTGATGTCCTGCTTGAGGTTCTCGACGATCTTGTCCTCGACGAATTGCCGCATGGCCAGGCGTCGAGCCTTCTCCTCTTTGACGGGCACCCCATTCAGCAGTTTCACGTCGTACTCGTCACTGAACAACCCGTCGTCCGCAAAGTTCCACTCGACAGGCGGCAGCTGCTCGCGCATGTGCCACACGCTGCCGAGCACGCCCTTCATGGGTCCGCGGATGCTCGTGTAGCGGAGAATGTTGACCACCTTGTTGGCGCCGACAGTGGCCTTCTCGCCCGGAGCCGACTGGACCTGCATGATGTCCATGTGGTGGGGCAGCGCCAGCATCAGCAGCTCGGCGCCCCGACGACTGGAGCTGTCCGTGTCGGGCGTGAAAGCGGCGAAGGTCTTGGTCTTCCACCGGAACTCGAGACGCGCCACGCTGCTGTCGGCAGGGTCAGCAGTGTAGTTCACCACGCCGCCGGTCGGGTACACCGACGCCGACTCGAGTAGGTACGGGAACGTCGTCGCGTCCAGCGAGAGCGCGACGCGGAGGACGCCCGTGAGGACCTCCTTGGCGACGACGCGGCCGTCGGTGCCCAGCTCGAGCTCCAGCGCCGGGTCGGACGCGAAGATGTACCACATCTGTCCGTTGCTGACCAGGACGCTGTAGACGGCGAACTCGACGTCCGAGCCGTCCATGAAGACGAGTCCGTCGAACTTCTTGAGCCGCGAGAGCGACAGTCCGTCGGTGGACTCGATCACGGGCCGGCTGTCGGTGAACTCCATGGTGACGTAGGGCGATCCGCGCATGAGCAGCAGCGTGAACTCGGTCGTGCCGTGCCGCTGGAAGCGCACGTTGACGCCGAACGAGTCGAACGCGACGACCTGGTGCGCCGTGGGCGGCGCGACTGGCGCACCCGAGCCGCCGGCGGCCGAGCTGAGCACGATCTGCGCGATGAAGCCGCTCTGCACGACCGTGGGCGTGACGACGCGGAAGGGGAAGGACACATGCGCCTTCTCGCCCAGCATGCGGAAGACGTAGGGCATGGCCACGACGGCGGCCTCGCCCTGCTCCAGCACGAGGTTCGTCCACCAGGCGCCCGTGGGGAACGGCTCGTCAGCGAGTCCCGCGACGGCCGGCAGTGCGTCCGCGCTCGCGCCCGCAAACAGCGCGCCCGACAGCTGCAGCGGGTGCGGCTCGACCGGGAAGGGCATCGGCCGCTCCGCCAGCGTCACGTTCACCGCGGCGCCCGCCAGCGCCAGGAAACCCGCCAGGAGCGCCAGGAACGTCAGGAACACCCGCATCGCCCGCATGTTGTGGTCGCCGGCCTTTCTCGCTCCAATACTGAAGCAAAGCAAGATCCGAAGTGGACCTTGTGGTTGCTGTCGAATACCGATATCAAGAGGATCCCGTCCCCGTTCCTGCGCGCCGCACTTGAAAAGGCGGAATGACAGGGAAAACCAGATGTGTGACTGCCATCAGAGAGGGTCTTGTATTGAGGAGGACGACAGTGCGACTAAAAATCGAAGATCGGTCCTGGACTAGGGTCCTGATTTCCCAAACGACTGATCAAAACAGGACGCAGCTCTTGGATTCGGGGTCCAACACATAAATCCGAGCGGCACCCACTGATTACGAGCCGCATAGCCGGTGGGCCATTGCGACCGTCACCCAACGAGCTGATCAATGGCGGCGGCGCTCTGGGCGGCGGCCCCGCGGCGGCTGCTGCAGCGGCGGCGCTGGGTGTCGGGCGGGCCGGCGGGCGACTGCGCAGCCAAGCACGTGGTGGTGGGCATGTCCGGCGGTGTGGACTCGTCCGTGGCGGCGCTGCTGCTGCGGCGCCAGGGCTTCCGCGTCACGGGCGTCTTCATGAAGAACTGGGACGCCAGCGACGAGCAGGGCGGCACGGCTTGCCCCGTGGACGCCGACTACCAGGACGCCAAGAGCGTCTGCGACCAGCTCGGCATCGAGGCGCGCCAGGTCAACCTGGTGCAGTCCTATTGGAACTCAGTCTTCGCTCCCTCGCTCGAGAGCTTCGAGGAGGTGCGTGCGTCCATCGCATCGGCTGCTGGCTGGCGTTGAACGGACAACTGCGCGCTGACCGCGATCGCCATGCGCTGCAGGGGATGACGCCCAACCCGGACATCCTGTGCAACCGCGAGATCAAGTTCAAGGCGTTTCTGGACTACTGCGAGCAGATCGGCGCCGACTACGTGGCGACCGGGCACTACGCCAAGCTACGCGGGCCGTCGGGCGACGACCGGCTGCCGCAGCTGTTCGCGGCCCACGACGTGTCCAAGGACCAGAGCTACTTCCTGTCCAACGTGCCGGGCGCCGCCTTCTCGCGCGTGCTGTTCCCGCTGGGCGAGCTGGACAAGTCCGAGGTGCGGCGCATCGCGGCCGACGCGGGGCTCTGCACGGCCGAGAAGCGCGACTCGGTCGGCATCTGCTTCATCGGCAAGCGCAACTTCGCCAACTTCATCCACGAGTACATCCCCAAGCAGGCCGGCGCCTTCGTCACCGTGGACGGCGAGCGCCTGCACGCGCACCACGGCTTCACGGCGTACACGGTGGGGCAGGGTGCCAAGCTGCAGGGCATGCCCGAGAAGTGGTTCGTCGTGGGCAAGCGCAGGCAGGACCACGCCGTCATCGTCGCCCCGGGCACCAAGCACCCGGCGCTCTTCTCGGACGAGCTGTTCGCCGACGCGGCCGGCTTCAACTGGATCGCGGGCGAGCTGCCCCGCGAGCTGAGGGACGCGGGCAGCATGCGCTGCCGCTACCGCGTGCGCTACCGCCAAGACCTCGACGACTGCACCATCTCGCTCGTGTCGGAGGGCGAGGTCCGCCGCGCCGCCAGCAGTCTGCACGACTGGCACGACGCGGCCGCCGCGCCATCGAGCGACCGGCAGTTCCTCCGCGTGGACTTTGACCACCCGCAGCGAGGGGTGACGCCGCAGCAGGCGCTCGTGCTGTACCGCGAGGACGGCATGTGCTACGGCGGCGGGCCCATCGCGTGCGCCGGACAGACGTACTTTGAGCGCCGCAAGCCACTCGCCCCGGACGTGAACGACTGGCACCGAGGGTAGACCGCGAGTCCAATAGAGCCGAGCCTCGCGTCGCCACCGCCCGTGCTTAGAGTCCGCAGTTGTTCATCGCCTAAACGATTGACAAGCCTATAAGGCGTTGGGGGTTGACCATCGTCGAGGCGACAGATCGTCCAGTGTCGCTTGAAGCCTTCCTCACGGATATTCACACAAGACGTGCGCTCTCAGTCGTATTTTTGTATTCATATGAAAAAAAAATAACGGCATGTTTGCCGTTATCTCTCGGTCGACTTGTCCGCATTGTGTCACGGTTGGCGAAGCGATCGCGATGGAGGCGGACGCGCAGGTAAGTGCGGCCGGGGGGACGGCGGCCGGTGCGGCCGGCGCGCCGCTGCGAGCCACGAACGGTCCGCAGGCTGACGCTCTTCTGTGTGCCGTGTGCGTCCGGCAGTACGCGCTGCACGACGCGGCGGCGGGAGCTCCGCGGTGGGCGGCGCACGTGCGGCTGACGCCCGAGCTGCTGCGCAGGCTGGCGCGCGGCGCGGACGCGCAGATCTCGATCCGGCTGAACGCGTCGGGCGTGGCCTCGCTGGGCAGGAACAAGAAGACGAGCGTGCTGACGGTGACGGCGCCGCGGTCGGACGAGAGCGGCAGCGACAGCGAGGAGGAGGAGGACGCGCTGTCATCCGAGCAGTACGAGCTGCTGTCGTTCCCGGAGGACCCGCGCGTGAACCACGTCTGTGCCTTCCGCCGAGTCGAGGGCGCCGAGGGCTACGCCGTCCACCGGGCGGGTGCGGTGCACCAGAAGCTGATCGTGCAGCGGCTACTCGACTCGACGGAGAAGGACCGGATGAAGGACCGGCACGCGACGCTCGTCAAGGCATCCAAGGCGCGCGCGTCCAAGCTCATCGATGCAGTCGAGGGCCCGCCGGGCGTCGCGCGCAAGCGCCGAAGACTGACAGCGCAGCTGTCGACGAGGCCCGTGACGAGGGCGGGAGCGCCGCTCGCTCAGGCCGCGACGACCATGTGAGGAGGGGTGCCCAGCGATGCGTGGGTGGATTGGACAGCACTGACCTCCGTGAGTGTGTTCACAGGCGGCTCCCGTCCGCGCTGAAGCCGGAGGAGGCACAGCGGACCCGCGAGCGGATCGAGGCCGGCTTTGAGCAGCCAGCTCCCGAGTCGTCCGCCCCTGACGCTGCGTTGGCATCGGACGCGTCGGTGGCTTCGCACGAGACGGAGGTGATCGTCTCGACCGACTGCGGGGATGATGCAGACGCCGCTGATCTTGCCCTCCCGGTTGTTGCGCCGGCGAAGAGCGCGTTGGCGAGCGCCACTGCACCGGCAAAGCGGCAGCGGAAGCGCGCAGCGAAGGAAACACCGAGCAGCCGGGCGGACGCCCCACCAATGGCTGCCGTTGCTGACGCCATGTCGGCAGACAGCAAGGAGAGCAGTGCGGCTAGCGATCTGAAGGCCGCACGCGTCGCGACGCCCAAGTCGCCGTCCAAGAAGAGGGCACGCAAGGAGACGCCCCAACCTGGCGGGATCGACGAGTACTTGGCTGCTGCCCCGGTGTCCAACGACAGTGGCGAGACTCGTGAAGAGGGCACTGCGGAAGCTGACGCGGCGCCGACTGAAGCGGAAGCCATCGCGGCTCCCGAGCCGAGCACGTCGGCGGCGTCTGGCGCCGGTGAGGAGCCAAAGAGCGTCACCAGCCGGCCGACCGCGACGGTGAAGCGTCCTCGCCAGCGGGCGGTGGCCATGCCTGACCTCTCGTTCTTCCCCCCGGTCGTGGCGGAGATCTGCGAGCGCGTGGCCAGGCACAAGAGCCGCTCCGCCATCCTCGACGAGGCCGACTACGACGCGTTCGTGGCGCAGCACGACGGTCTCCGGCGCGACTGGGAGACGCTCGACAAGGTGCGCCGCGGTCGGATCTGGTCCGTCCTGCTGCCTCTTCCACTAACGAACGCGAACGACCCGTGCTTTCATGTCCAGGCGTTCTCGATCGAGCTCATCCGGAGCGAGGGCCTGCACCTGCAGCTGGAGCTCGCGTCCTCGCTGGAGCAGCGCGTCTCGCTCAACGACCGGCTGCAGGCGGTCGCGGGCAAGAAGGAGGTGCGTCTGGCTACTCGGTGCTGCTGCCAACCGGTACCAGGACGAGGACTAACAAAGAGTTGCGGTCTCGTTGCACGGCACAGGGCCTACAGTTCGTGCAGAGCACCATGGCGGCCGTTCACAAGCTGCTCGCCGGCATCCAGGCGTCCGTGCTGCGCTTCGACCGGAAATGATATCGTCAAGGAGTTCGAGCCGCTCCGCATGAGATAGAACCACATCTGGTGCGACGAGACCTGATAAGCGGCAGGATCGTCGTGGTGTCCGCGTGGCTCCATGCAGATCGGCATCTCGGCGCACATTGACCCTGGCAAGACGACGCTGAATGAGCGCATCCTGTTCTTCACGACCGCTTCAATGCCATCCAAGACGTGCGCGGCAAGGAAGGACGGCGTCGGCATCAAGACGGACACGATGGAGCTCGAGCGCGAGAAGGGCAGCATGATCCAGTCAGCCGCCACCACCGACTGTTCATGCAAGGACTTGAATATCATCACCATCGACACGCCCGAACACGTCGACTTCACCCTCGAGGCGCGTGCTTGATGGCGGGGTGATTGCGCTCTACGGCGTCTCGGTATGCAGAGCTAGTCGTTGACGGTCGACCAGCAGATGAAGCGCTACGAGTGGCCTTCGTCAACAAGCTCGACCGCAACGAGGCCAACGAGAACGACGTGCACCTCTACCCGGACGTCATGTCGGCGACGGACGTGGCAACCACCTGGATCACCAACGGCGACCTGGCCAGGCACGCACCAGAGGTCCCGCGGCTCCGCAAGCGGTCTTCGATCGTCCTCAGTGCGTGAAGCATCGCGCTCGAGCTCGTCGAACGCACTCGCGTCTGTCTTCCACTACAAGAGCGCGGGGTCGCCCGGCGTGCCTGTCAGTCCCAGTTTCCTGCTCCTCGGTGCCAACTACACTGCGCTTGCGCCGCAGCTGATCCTGTTCGTGATCCTTCGCACCTCACGGTCCATCGCCGCCATGGCGGAGGCGGTGTAGCTGCAACAGTCGCCCGGCGTGATCCTGCTGGGGGTCGACCCGATGGAAGAACAGGATGCATCGTCGAGGAGCGCGGCCGCCGCGTCATTGGGCGAGAGTTCAGGGGCCTGGCTTGCGCGCGCGTATCAATCAGCAGGAGATCGACGAGCGCAATGACTTCCATGCGTTGTCGTCGGTGGCTGCAGCATCCTCGAGGCTGTGGAGTGAAGCCATGCAACCAGATCAAGAGCGGCTTGAAGCAAGGACCCTGTTTGAGTGACTCATTGATGCCATTTCCTGTGATTGAGAGACGTCACTATAGATTGGTGGAATGTCACTGTAGCGATTGTATCATGTCAGTTTTTCGTTAGAGTTCGCCATTTCGAAAAGTGACATGCCACTCACATTCTTATTTGTTCTTTTTGTTTGAGTTGGGAATGAGAACTCAAAATGAAGGTCATGCCATTATTCAAAAAGAATATACCGGTAAATGACCGGTTGAATCTGGACTGTGATTGACTCGAAACAACGACACGTCATTGTTTCAGTGAAACTGGTCGGATACCGGGAAATTCAGTTTCTTTCGGTATTGTGACGGTGCTGCTGAATCTGGCCGACGCGCTGGACAAACCCGAAAGGAAGGAAGAAGCCGCAGCAAGAAGAGGGAGCCGCCGTCCGCCGACCATGCAGGGGGGCGACTCGCAGAGCCTCACGGAGCCGCCGTTCGTCGCGCGCGTGACGGTGTCCATCAAGCGGTGCGTTTCCCCTACCGCCTCGCGCCGGTAGTGGCGCGCGGGTCGCCGTGAGGCGTAATATACGAGCGCTAACGTGAGCCGTGCCGTGCCGACAGCAAATGGCAGCACCTGCTGGACAAGTCGACGATCCACGTGTACGCGCGCTGGGCGTTCGCGGCGGGGCTGCTGTCGCTGTACCTGCTGCGCGTGTTCTACCTGAACGCGTTCCACATCGTGACGTACGGGCTCGGCATCTACCTGCTCAACCTGTTCATCGGGTTCCTGTCGCCGCAGATGGACGCCGAGTCGGACGGGCCGCTGCTGCCGTCCAAGCAGAGCGAGGAGTTCCGGCCGTTCACGCGGCGCGTGCCCGAGTTCCAGTTCTGGTACTCGACGGCCAAGGCGACGTTCATCTCGCTGCTCATGACGCTCAGTAGTGCGTTCGACGTGCCGGTCTTCTGGCCCATCCTGCTCATCTACTTCATCGCGCTCTTCACGCTCACGATGAAGCGGCAAATCAAGCACATGTGGAAGCACAACTACGTCCCGTGGACGCACGGCAAGCAGGTGTACAAGGGCCACGCCAAGAACTCGAAATAGACAGTGAGGCACCACCAGGACGACCACGACGGCGCGGCGGCCGGAGTTGTACGCGCTTCGACCGCCGTTCGACCACCGCGAGGACGGCAGACAGCAACGGGTGGAGGCGATCGACGGTCCGCGCGAGCATTGGCCCCTAAATCTACCGTTGTTCCTACCGCTGTAGCGTGCGTGGCGTCGCCATGGAGCGCGTCCCCATACAAAGATCGTCATGTTGGACGCGTGGCCCCTCCTGCGCACTTATCGATATTGGATCGGTGGATCCAGAGCGAACGATACAGACAGCTTTGGTTACGTGCGCATCTGGTCGCTTCAACTCTCTCGACCCGCACTTACTGTGGACCGAGCCATTCATCTGGAGTCTCCGCGCTAAGTTCGTTTGACGTGCGGCGGTCCGTCCGTCGTGTCATCCAGCATGGCGCCTCGAGCGGCGGCGCTGGTGATGGCGCTTCGCCCCGGCGTCTTGTGCCGCCCCACGGCCGTCGCGGTCCGCGCCACGTGGCTCAGCGGATGCGCGGACTCTCGGCGGTCACTTTGCGTGGTCGTGAGTGCGCGTAGCGGTAGCACAGCCGCCGTCTTCGCCGGGAAACTGGGAGGGAATGCGGGTCGCCGAGCAGGAGGAGGGCGACAGCAGTCCGCGGTGCTCCTGCGGCTGTTCGCGACCGATTCCGGCGAGCAGAAGAAGAAGGAGAAGGCGCAGCGTGAGGAGGACGAGCGGACCGCCGCCATCCTCAAGCGAAAGCTCGCGCGGGACGTGGAAACGGCGCGCAACCTGGTGCGTCACTCTCCTCTCTGTTCCGTGCTCTGCTACTTGATGACGGTCCACTAGCCAACACTGAAGCGGACTACGTGGCATGGCGGGCGGGATACCAGGCGCTGCACCAAGTCGTGAACGTGCCGAACGTGATCACGCTCGCGCGCATCCTGTCGACGCCGTACCTCGCGTACCTGATCGTCCAGGGTGACCATGCGGCCGCCATGGGCCGTACGTCCTGCCGCGTCCTCCCTGGCAGCAACCGCACTGCTCGTTGCTCACAATGGACTGGACTCTTTCTCTGTGCGCTCGTGGCAGTCCTGACCGTCGCCGGGCTGTCGGATTGGCTCGACGGATACATCGCGCGGACGTTCAACCAGCAGGTGCGCAGCGCGTCCCCCGCCTCCCGACTGGAGGAAGCAGCAGCACTAACGATCGTGGTGGCGGTCCCAGTCGATCGTAGGCTCGCTCCTGGACCCGTTCGCGGACAAGGTGCTGGTCGGGGCGCTGTCGCTGAGCATGGTCTGGACGGGGCTGTTGCCGTGGCAACTGGTGGCGCTCATCCTCGGGCGGGACCTGACGCTCGTGGGCGGCACGTTCTACCACCGGCTCAAGACCAAGGACGCCTCGTCGGGCTTCTTCGACACGTCCGATAGCGGCGCCTTTGAGGTGCAGCCCACGCTGCTGAGCAAGGTCAACACGGCGCTGCAGCTCTCGCTCTTCGGCTTCGCGCTCACCAACGCGGCCTGGCAGATCCCGGGCGACCAGGCGCTCCACCTGCTCTTGTACGTTGCGTCTCGCTCGTTATCCTCAGCGGTGCCACTCGCTCACCTGCTCGTGATGCGGCCTCCACAGCGGCGTGGTCGGCTCCACCACGCTCCTCTCGGGCTCCGAGTACCTGTGGAGCTATGTGAACGAGACCGGCGCCTTCAAGCCGCTGCGCAAGGCTGTCGAGCGCACCAAGCGATCGCTCCGCAAGTAGTTTCGGCGTCGCCCCTGGACGCGGCCCGAGGCCCCGCCCGGCCGCGCCGCCCGGCAATACATTATCGCGTGCTCGAACGAATGCCTGCCACCCGTTATCCGCACGTCCGCCGCATAGAACGGCGGCTCGCGCTTCCCGCTGCCGCCAGCGACTCGAGCCACACCTGGTTCACTCGGATCGGAATGTACCGCTGGTGCAGTGAGGGGACGCCCAGTGACTCACGCCAGTCAAATCGTTCGCACCAGTGAGTCACCAGGCGTCGACGATCCGCGATCTGCACTGCCAGCACTGCTTGCCCAGCAGCCCATGAGGACGATTCCAATGCGACCGCCGCATGAAGACGGTCATGGCGTCTTCATGATCGAAGGAGGGGAGCGGCGCGGAGCGAGAGGGCGGCGATGACGGATGAAGGAGCGACGCGCATTCAGTCCAGTCCACGTTGCACCCGCGCACGCGCTCCTCCTTCCCTGCTATACCACATACCCTTATCACAGCGATATATATTTTTGTCAGGATTAAGTGTATTCAAACTGCATAAATGAATACGACATGGTTGGCCGTGTCCGAGGGGAGGGGATGAGAGTCTCGACACGGCTCGACACGGCATTTTTTTTTTCCTGGAAGGTTACTTCAATCCATGCAATGCGCAGCCATCCATCGCACTGCCGTGCCATACAGTGAGATTCTCTGTGTCTGTGATGCTTGCCCACGCAGCGTGCATCACTCCACGCTGGGCGGAGGCGGGAAGTGAGTGGGCCGGGGTCTCCCTTCGTGGGTGCCAGGCGCTCGGCTGTGGTTCCCGTTGGCGCCGCCCATCTGCGTCGGTGGCTGTTCTGTGCGCGCAGCCATGTGGATCCTCGGCGAAGGAAATGGGCGAGAGCAGGATGCCGCCCATCGGATGGCTCCCCAGTCTGTTTACCGGCCATGATACGGACGCGGTAT
Organism: Phytopythium aichiense; assembly: GCA_023338125.1. NCBI lineage: Eukaryota > Oomycota > Peronosporomycetes > Pythiales > Pythiaceae > Phytopythium > Phytopythium aichiense. The sequence continues at coordinate 37,909 of JAADYH010000042.1, read as the reverse complement.
ACTCGGCGCGAGTGAGACGGCCGGGTAGCCATCCCTGCAACGTGTCGCAGCTGCTTTGGCGCCCATTATACAGCCCAGGAACCGCTGCATCAGTGATGCTGGTTCGCGACGCCCCAACGTTGGACGTCCAGCCATTGGAGTCCAATTTTGGATCCTCCAGCTATTCCAGGAGTATCGTCAACACTGGACAGTAGTCCGATCGGGCGTCAGGTCGGTCGGCCTTTGGGTTCACCTTCGAGCTGGTGGAGGCTAACGTGAGCCGCTCACGTGAGTCTCCACGAGCTCGACGGTGAGCCAAGCGGAATGGACGGACGGACAAGTGCGACGATTTCCCGGCCGTATGCTGTCTGATCCAGCTTTGCTCGAATCCGCGTGTTTCCTTTTCCGCACGCGCCTCTCCCTCTGAAGCATACTGAAGCCAAGTGACCAACCCGGCTCGGGTTCTTTTTCTCCGCATGAGGTTTCGCGTTCAGTTCCGTCCACATATGTAGTATATGTTTGAATTGATATACATCATTCACGCTTCTACCGCGCTTTATGATGATATTAGAAACTTGAATAAATAATAATAATCTTTAATCTTTCAGAAGTGTAACATTCGTAAAGTCGGAGGGTTCTCACCAACCGCCAAACATGAAGAAAAGCCCCGCCGCAACGTCGCAGCGCGTCACTTCCGATTTTGCCGGGCGGCGCGCAGACCTTCACTCCATCGTCGAGAGTAACCCGTTCGTTACTCGCCTCCTTTATCCCCCAGTTCCGAAGCAGCAACAGCAAGCATGGCGCTCCACGACGACTTCAGCAGCAGCACGAGCGTGAGCGAGGGCGGCGTGGTGGTGGACCCGTTCCTGGCGGCCGTAGCGGTGCTGGACCGCGAGAAGCAGAAGCTGCAGGCGTCGATCGTGTCGACGCTGGCCACGAGCGTGCCCGGGTGGGCGGACGTGGTGGCAGACGACGTGACGGTGGACCACGTGGGCGGCGCCATGACGAACCTCATCTTCATCGTGACCAAGCCGAGTGGCAACAACCCGGGCGTGCTGGTGCGCATCTACGGACAGGGCACGGAGAGCTTCTTCTCGCGCGAGGAGGAGACGCGGCTGTTCGAGCTGCTCTCGCAGAAGAAGATCGGCGTGCAGCTGCTGGGCCAGTTCCCCAACGGCCGCGCCGAGAAGATCATCGAGGGCACGACGCTCACGGCCAAGCAGATCCATTCGCCCGACATCTCGCGCCGCATCGCACGCAAGATGCGCGAGTTCCACGCGCTCGACATCGACATTGACCAGGAGCCGACGCGCATGACGGCCATCCGCAAGCTGCTCGCGGTCGCGCGCGTCAAGTGCACGGACGGCGACAAGTTCAAGGGCGTCGACTTTGACCAGATCGGCAAGGACGTGGAGGAGCTCGAGATGCAGCTCGACGAGGTGCCGTCGCCCGTCGTGCTGAGCCACAACGACCTGCAGTACGGCAACGTCATGCGTACGGAGACGGGCGACGTGGTGTTCATCGACTTTGAGTACACGTCGTACAACAACCGCGGGTACGACCTGGGCAACCACTTCTGCGAGTGGGCGTACGACTACCACAAGACGATCAACTCGCACCTGGGCGACTTCAAGCGCTACCCGACGGTCGAGCAGCAGCGCGAGTTCTGCCGCGCGTACCTCGCGGGCGGCTCGACCGACGAGGACGGCACGACGGTCACGGACGCGGAGGTCGAGGCGCTGCGCCGGGAGGCTAACGTGTACTCGCTGGCGTCGCACATGTTCTGGGGCCTCTGGGGCTTCATCCAGGCGTCGCAGTCCACCATCGACTTCGACTTCCTCGCGTACGGCCAGTGCCGCTACGCCGCCTACAAGTCGCGCGTGACCGTCCAGTAGCGCGCCTCCGGTGCCCGAGCGGACGGATATCTCCATGCAACGCAGTCAGTCGTAGGCAAAGTATCGTAGAGCCGGCATGCCACACGCCCTCGGCGTCGCGCTCCGTAAGTTAGTAAGGCTCATGCAGAAATGACAACCTGTTGTTTGTGTTCCAGTGACGAGTGGAAGTCGGAATGGGTGACTTGCTGACTTGCGGACGCAGCCACTCTGGTCACCGCGACGGTTACCGTGACGGGAACGATTCCATTTTGGGGGTGCGGCCGCGTACCCTGGCGGCGTACCCCCACGACGTACCCCTCGCGCTTCAACTCGCGTCCTTTCGCGATCGCATACATTCCCCAAGTCACTTGGACCGTGCACCGACATCAACACCTTCGCCCTCGCCCACGTGCATGGCGCGCCGGTCCCTCGACCGCCATGGACGAGCTGAACCAGTTCCTGAGCAGCGTCGAGGCCAGCGCGCGCCGCATCATCAAGCAGCAGAGCCGCAAGGCGCAGGAGAGCGCCGTCCGCGAGCGCGCCGAGCTCACGCGCCAGGGCAAGGCGCCGGCCGCCTCGGCTTCTTCATCAGCCGCCTCCTCCGGTGCGGCCGTCGCGTCCGGCGTCTCGAGGGATGAGCTGCGCGCCAGGTACACGCCCGGCGGCGCGCTGGTCGTGAGCGCCGGGCCGCCGCCGGGGGACGAGCACCGCAGCGAGCACGACCCGGCGCCGAGCCTGCCCCGGCTGCCGTGCTCGCCGCTCAAGCCCAGCGTTTCAGCTCCGAGCCAGCCATCGCCCGTGGCGCTGCCGGCGCTCGCCAAGGCGCGCAAGAAGCTGGCCAAGCCGTCGCCGGCTAGGAAGCACCCGGCCGCGGCCAGCAAGCTGCTCGAGTCGCCGCTGTACAAGGCGCTGGCGGCGGCGCAGGCCGCGGCGGAGGCGCCCGCCGCCTTCGGGGGCACGCGCGCCGTGCGGCAGACGCTGCGGCAGGTGGACCAGGTGAGCGCGCTGCTGCGCAAGATGGGCCTGCGCGACGCCGGGCTGCAGTCGCCGGCCGCGCGGCCCGACCACGCCGTCGAGAGGCGCACGTGCAACGCCTGCTGGGCGTCCCCGGACCGCGTCACGGGCTGCGAGCACCACCCGCGCGTGTTGCCGGCGGGAGCCGCCGCGGGACCGCCCCTCGAGCTGCAGGGCCCCCTGAGCTGGCAGTCAGACGACCTGTTCGTCAAGTACCGGTCCGAGGCCGACCGCGAGGCGCTCTGGGCCGCCTTCGCGCGCCTCCAGCAGCAGCAGGAGCAGCGGCAGCTCAACGGCGAGGACGAGCCCGCCGTCGTGCTGCCAGAGGTGGCCAGGCACCCCGTGTGGGCCACGTTCGTTGCGCAGCTCGAGGTCGAGAACCTGCGCACGCTGGCCGACACGCGGCGCAGGAACCTCGCCAAGACGTTTGTCTTCGACGTCAACCACCTCTGGCTCACCAACCTCGACCACTTCAACGCCAGCCGGGGCGACGCCAGCCGCGGCAACTCGCCCGCCGAGGCCAACGCGCTCCGCGGCAGGAGAGACGACGCCGCCGTGCGCCACGGCTACTCGCAGATCCCGTCCATCTCGACGGCGCGCGCGCTCACCCACGCGCGGCAGGCGTCCGCCTCGGGCTCGCCAGGGCCGCCGTCGAGCGCCGCGTCGCCTCCAGACGACGTCCCAGCGAGTCGCCGACGCAGACGGAGGCGCCGCGGCGACTTCTACCCGCTCAGCCTCCTGGTCTGCGAGTACCAGCCGTCCGCCAGCGCCGCCAAGGACGCCGACCGCCTGGCCGCGTGGCTCGACCAGGTGCCCGGCGTCGCGCTCGTCGGCGCTCGCCCCGTGCTCTGGTGGAGCTACCCGCCGGACCGGCAGGCCGAGCTCGCGAGCGCCAAGGACGCGGACGGAGGCGGCGCGGTCGAGTTCACCAAGGCCGTCGCGCTGTTCGCGCGCGACGCCGCCCGGTCCTCGTCCAACGCCGTCCTCGTGTCGCTTGTGGTCGCGCTCGACTCGCCCGTGCTGGCGCCGCCGCTGTTCGCGTGGCACGTGGGCTCGAAGCAGCCGCCGCCGTGCCCCGCAGCGTCCGTGGCGCCGCCGTCGAGCCCTCCGGCCGCTCCGCAGCGCGTGTCGACGCTCGTGAGCGCCGCGGCCAGCCATTTGCTGGCCACGCCGGTCGCCACGCGGCTCGACGCGCTGCTGCCGTGCACGCTGGCGCTGCTCAACTGCATGGCGACGCCCGAGGACCACGAGCGCGCGCCGTCCGAGGTGGCCGGCCACCGCCGCGACTGGGCCGAGCTCGACCGCGACGCGTTCCGCCAGTGGCTGCTGCTGGAGGCTGGCCGCTGCCTCCTGCCCGAGCAGTTCGTGCCCGTGCGCGACGTGGGCGTGTCGGCCGCCACGCCCAACGCGCCGCACGTGGGCGGCCGCTACTGCTGGCACGAGACGCGCGCGGTCGCCGGCGAGCTCGTGCGGCCGCGGACGGCGCGCGACTACCTGTACGTCGAGCTCAACCTGCGGCCGCGCGGCGGCAGCAACGACGCCACGCTGTTCGCGGTCGCCATGGCGCACGAGCGCATGCTGGACGTGCGCAACGGCGGCAAGCTGGCGCAGTACATGGCCGTGCTGGCGGCGCGGCAGCGGCAGGAGCAGCGCGAGCGAGAGCTGCGCGAGGTCGAGCGAAAGCTCGCGGCCGGCCGGCTGCTGCTCGAGGCCAAGCGCCAGGAGCAGCAGCGCGTCGAGGCGGCGCTGCAGGTGGCCGCGGCGCGCGCGCAGGACCGGCTGGACGGCCGCCGCGCCGGCGAGAGCGGCTCGGGGCAAGCGGAGGCCGGCGGGACGGGCGAGGACGCGCGCGAGTGGGCCGAGCGCGTCGCGCAGTCGGTCGTCGAGGACGTGCGCGCGGGCTGGGAGCGCCGCGTGCTGCCGCGCGACGGCGGCGTCGCCTTCTTCCGGTCCGTCAACGCCCAGCTGCCGGCGCGGCACCGCTTCCGGTGGCAGCCGCCCGTCGGCTGGGACGCCGGCCAAGACGCAGACGCCGACGCCCAGGCGCTGGCCTCGCCCCGAGAGGCTCGCGACGCAGAGCTTGAGCGGCAGGAGACCGACGCCGACGCCGACAGCGACGAGGAGGAGGAGGGCGACGACGCCGGGGGGCTGCGGGAGCAGCACGCCGAGAACGCGCGTGCCATGGCCGCCATGGCCCGCGAGCTGCTGAGCGACGCGCAGTTCCTCTCGCTGCTGCGCGACAAGCTCGGGCTGCCGCAGGACGCGTCGGACGCGCCGGCTACCGCTCCCACCCCGGACGCCGCCAGCCCCAGCGCCGACACGCGCGGACGCCGCTCGGACGTGCTCGCTCGCCTCGGGCTCGGCGCGGCGGGCGTCCTGGACGAGCGCGAGGCGGCCGACGCGGCCAAGGCCGGGCTCGTGGCCGCGCGCATGGCCCGCCTCGCGCTGCCACCGTCTCCGGCGGTGGCCCGCGCGCGGCCGGGCGAGGGCTGGAAGCGCCTGGCGCGCGCGCACCTCCCGCCTTCCTTCGCGCGCCGCGTGTACCGGCCGCGCGTCGAGGGCCCGCGGTCCGCCTTCATCGGGCGGCCCAACCTCGCGGCGCCCGTGGGCATGCTGGACCCGACCGAGTGGAGCGTGCACGACCCGCCCGAGGCCGTGCCCGAGCTGCGCGCGCTGTTCGTGCCGCGCGCCGCCAGCGACCTGCAGGACAAGAAGGCGCAGTGGGCCGCCTACGAGCGCCGCGCGCGGGTGGAGCGGCCGGCGGCGCGCGCGGAGGCCCCGCCACCCGAGGACGAGGACGAGCAGCAGCCGCAGGAGGCGACCATGGAGCAGCAGGTGGCCAGGGCCGTGCTGTGCGCGCGCAACAACAACCTCGAGGGCGTACGTGGGCCACTGCGGCGCGCTCCAGGGGCCAAGGACCAGGCTAACCGGGTGTGTCGATGTCGCGTGCGAGCAGCTCGAGGCCGCGCTGGACGCGGGCGTGGACGTGAACGCGCGCGACGACCACGGCAACTCGCTCTTCATCCTCGCGTGCCAGCAGGGCAACAAGCGCCTCGCCAAGCTGCTCATGCGCCGCCACGCCGACCTCAACCTGCAGGTGCGTGGCCGTCGGCATCGGACTCGATGACGTCTCACACTGGTCGGTCTCACCTCGTCGGTCGGTCTCACCTCGCGGCAGAACCTGAACGGCAACACGGCGCTGCACTACCTGGTCGAGTACAAGCACGCGGCGCTGGCCGAGTACGTGGCGGCCAAGGGCGCCGACGACACGCTGCCCAACGCCGCCGGGCTCACGTGCTACGAGGGCCTGAGCGCGGACCAGGCGGCCGCCCTGTGACTCATGCGACTACCCGCCACGCAAGGTGTGTCGTGCATGAATAACTCTCTTTTTGTGTGTCTGTGTGTGTGTGTGTGTGTGACTGCTTTCACCGCCTCGTTCATGGAGCCAACGCCGTCTAAAACTACACGCGCGCACGTCCGCCCTCGACCGCCGACCGTCGGCCTTCGGCCGCCGTCCGCCGACCGCCGCGGGGCTAGTACATGTCGCCCTCGTAGAGCACCTCGTCGTTCTTCTTCTTGAAGATCTGGTCCCCCTCGTGCAGCGAGACCTCGAGCGAGGCCGGGCCGATGGGCCGCTGCAGCGCCACGGGCGCCTTGGCGCCGGCCGCGGCCGTCAGCGGCGTCATGATCTCCTCGTAGTCGTCCGAGGCCTCCTGCTCGCGCATGAGCGCCGTCTGGCGCGCGCGCTCGCGCACCTTGGCGCCGTAGTGGATGAGCAGCAGGATGAGCGCGACGCCGCCGAAGACGATGCCCGTGACGGCCGGGCCCGAGAGCTTGGTGGCCGACGACGACGTCTTGGTGTACAGCGTGTAGGTCGTGTCCCAGTCGGACGTGAGCCCCGTGCGCGACGTGCAGCACTTGAGGTGCTCCTCCCAGATGCCGTTCGTGATGGCGCAGATGCCCGAGAGGCCCTCGCACTTCTCGGCCAGGTTGTCCCACGTGTACGACTTGGACTTGGAGTACGTGAGCATGGACGTCAGGCAGCCCGCGAGCACGAGCGGCACGCCGTCCGGGTCGCCGTAGCAGCCGTCCTGGATCATCTTGGAGCCCGAGATCGACTTGGTGTTGCTCGTGTACCGGATCGGCGTCTTGCCCACCGCCCAGAAGCTCTTGCAGTCCTGGCTCGCGAACAGGATGGCCGTCATGCTCGACGTCAGCGGCTTGAGCGCGTTGTTGATGCGGTACTTGAGCGTCGGCCCGTACAGGAAGCCGCAGTCCTCGGCCGACGACGGACTCGCCTCCTGGCTGCACGACGGCTGCTGCGACGACGCCGACGAGTCCGCGTAGCAGCAGCCGTTGCTGGCCACCGTCGAGTAGATGGACGGCAGCGACGCCGTCTGCGTCGTGTTGCTCGAGTTGATGGTCGACCCGTCGTAGCTAGTGGTCGGCGCGATGCACGTGTACGGACACGTCTGGCACCCGCCCTCCGAGTCGTAGTTGGACCAGTCCGTCGTCACCACCTCGATCGTGTAGCCCGCCGACTGGTTGAACTTGCTGCTCGCCGACGCCGTCGGCATGGCCGCCAGGCTCCATGCCAGGCCCAGGGCCAGGGCCGCCGCGCGCCGCGCCATTTGCTTCCGCGTGGGCCGTAAAGTGCGCTGGAAAGTGTCGAATTGGCCGCGCGCACGGGGGCGGACGGAGCGCTCGCGCAGCTTCGGGGGCAAAGCGCGAAGAAAAAATAAGCAACTGGCCGGCTGCGGATGCGAGGCGCGGACCGCGGACCGAGAGTGCGGACGGACGGCCGGCGTCGGGAAAACAAGCACGGGGCGAAAGATTACCGGAAGCTTACCGGAAACTTACGACCGCATGAAACGGACCCGAACCCTGGAGCCGACCCCCACCCACGTCAGCCCTAGCCGCGAGCAAATCACAACCACGCGTTTCTTTCGTGTGGGCATCGCCCGGATACTGAAGGACCTGTCAGACTCGATAAATCACGCCAACTAAGTTTCGTAGCGGTGAATGGAGACCTCAGATGTTACCCTCTTCAATACATATGGAGACGGAAGCGAATGCTCTCAGGGAGATGAAAACCGGATCCCGTCCGCACGCCGCAGAAAATTTGGCACCCAAAAGAGGCGGAGATGCGTTCGGCAAAGCCGTCAGCCGGCCCCCCCCTGCTGTCTTGGTGCCGAGGTGGCTGGAGCTGGTGCCTGGCCGCACGCGTCCAGGTGTCCGCGCTTCGGACATGGGGGGGGAGGACAGCAGACGCCCCCGCGACATGCGCTCAGAGACGATCGATGCGGGAGCCGGGCGGATCGCCGCGTTTGACTGTGGGGATGCAGCGGCACCGCGGCGCCTTCCAGAAGAGTCCGCCGAAACTTACCGGCCGACTGAACTTTTCCAGTAGGAGCCGTCAGCTCGTGGACGATGGACGATGGGGTCCACCCACCCGCAAGTGGCTGCGAACGTTGGAGTGGACCAATGCGTCCGTGCCCACGCGCCGCGCGCTGGCTGAGGACGCCGTGAGGAGGGACGGGCGGGCTGCCATGGAGGCGAAGGAAAGTTTGGCCGCTGGGTCACGCGCTGATATCGTATCGGGTGAAATCTCTCGCGCTGTGATCTCGTCCAACCCAGACCCAGTCGCCTCGACGCGACGCGACGGTCCCCCTGTCTGAAAATGTGAAAACTACCGAATCGTACCGTTTACTTCGCGACCGCACGCTGGCACGGAGTCGTCGCGTTGCTCGAAACCGGCAGCGGCCGGCAGAGGGCAGGCAAGCATTCGAGCGGCGCAATGCCCACACCACCATGACCGAGCGGATGGGAGAGGGTCCGTAAACAGGTGGCCGCGATCCATGCGCTGGGCGTCGTGGACGTCGTCGCGGCCGTCCCCACGTCCGCCGTACTTTACTTGCAGCGCGTGCACGCGAGGGCCACCCGCCAGCCGCAGACAGTCGCAACTCGCACGTGCTCAGTCGTCCAGTGTGGCGGGCTTTTCCCTTGCAAACCCCGAGTGTGCAAGGCGACAACCGCGACTAAAAACTATTGGACGGCAGGTAAATTTCGCCGCTTGCCGACCCCAAGCGGCGCCCGTCGGTTCGAGGCGCCGCCAAGCGGTGGGGTGGAGTCCTTTCAGGGGCATTCGAGCGCGGCGAGGCGTCGTCGTGTGGTCGGCCGTCAACCGGCACCAGTGCGCGGCCTTTGAGAGCGCGGGCTCCAAAACCGCTCGACCCCAAAAGATCGCGCTGATAAACTCGCCGGCCGCGCTGAAAGCTTCGCTGGCTCGGGTTTCTGACTCTCGGACCGGCTGTTCCGCAGAATCACTCGCGGCTCTCCCCTACCCGCCGGCTGAATATTTTGCGCCGGATTTTCCTTGAGGGCCGTGTAGTTTACCTCGGAAAGTAAACTACCGGGCGAACCTTTCGCGCGGAGGAGAGAGCGCGGAGAAAACCCAGAGCGGGCTGCGGCCGGCCGCCCGCGCGGCCGCCAGTCCGCTCACTTCTGGTTTTCTATCGCCCACAAAGCAAGCAGACGCGGACTGGCGGTGAAGGCGGGACGACCGGAGTCCCTCTTCTTCGCTCTCCCTCTGCCGGCGGCCGGGCGGCGAGAAACCCCAAGACCCCAACCGACCCCGGTTCGACTCGCGCGGCCTCTCCTCGGCCTTCGAGCCCCCCAGCGGACCCGCGGACGCCATGGGCGCCGTGGACATCATCTCGGCCGTCGTGGCGCTGATCGGCGGCCTGTCGCTCTCGTGCGGCGGCTGGTCGGCGCTCTCGCTCGGCGCGCGCTCGCTGTTCGTGACGACGCAGTTCGTCTCGACCTTTGGCATGTAAGTTATTTATTTCCGTCGCATTGGCCCTCGGGACCCGCTGCATTGGCCGCAGGGTCTTGGGCCGTAAACGCTGCGTCCGGGTGCAAGTGCCGCACGTACTAACCCATGCCATGTGTCCTCTCCTTCCAGCGGCTATGTGGTGTGCTACACGGCGATCGTGTACCTGGCGTCGTCTACGAACGCGTGGATCGCGCTTGGCTGTTCCGCCGGCGCTGGTCTTCTCCTGTCGCTGATCGTGGGCTTCCTCACGTCGGTGGGGCCCTACGTGCTCATCCTGGTGACGGGCGCCATCATCGCGCCGTACCTGCTGCTGATCGACGCGTACGACGGCGTGGGACTCTTTCCGTCGGACAACCAGCTGGCGCGCCAGGAGTTCGTGGTGGCCTTCATCATCATCTTCGAGCTCGTCTTCAGCTCGACGTCCAAGTCTTCCGAGCTGGAGAACCACCGCTTCAAGTACATTCTGCTGTCGGCGGTGACGGGCGGCTGGCTGCTGGCGGACGGCGTGACGCGCATCATTGACGCGTCGGCCGCGCTGGCCGGCGTGGCCTACGCGTCCATGCAGGACGGCGGCGACGCGGCGCTGACGGACGTGGAGGGCAGCACGCAGGCGCTCATGTTCATCGTCTGGGGCGGCGTGGCCGTGATCGGCACGCTGAACCAGCTGGCCATGCGCTGGGGGCTGCTCTGCTACAACCGCGTCGGCGCGCACGCCAACATGTCTGGCGCCGGCATGGACCCCATGGGCCTGAACGACGAGGACCTGCCGGAGCTTCCGGTCGGCGCCACGCTCGGAGCCCAAGCCATGAACGACAAGGTGCGGCTCGTGTGCGAGAACTGCTTCGCCACGGTACCGGCAGGCACGGCCTTCTGCACCGAGTGCGGGGAAGCCATGCCGTCGGACGAGGCGGACCCGAACGTGTCGATCTCGCAGGCGCAGATGCCGTCGGTGGCCATGAACTCTACGACGCAGGCGCCGGAGCGCTGGCAGCCCATCCCGCACCGGTCGTACATCAGCACGACGTCGTTCGTGGACCCCAAGATGGCCAAGGAGAACAACAACCTGAGCATGTCGCTCAAGGGCGACGGCCGGTCGATCCGCTTCATGGACGGCGGCGTGCAGGACGCGGACGGCAAGGTGCGCGGCTACAACGACTCTATGGCTGGCGGCGCGCGCAACTACTACGAGCCGTCGTTCCGGTCGTTCGCCATGTCGACGTACTCGATCGCGAACCGCGCGGCCGAGCCCGTGGAGACGCCCAACATCCGCAAGTACAAGATGTCGGGCTCGGGCTTCTTCCACATCATCTACTTCCTGAACGTGCTGGCCGGCATCTGGTGGCTCTACTTCCTCTGCACGTTCTACCCGCAGGAGTACTCGTGCTCGCCCGAGGCGCCCAACCTTCCGTGCTCGGACCTCGACTCGACCACCAAGTCGGGCTGCTTCTCGTCCACGGTCAACTTCGATACGGCGTCGGGCGACGGCTACTGCATCAAGGACGTGCCGTTCGGCTCGTGGCTCATGTACTCGATGATGATCTTCTCGGAGTTCCTCAACTACTTCCTGGGGCTGCTGTACAACTTCAGCATGTGGCGGCCCATCCGCCGCGGCGCGCGCTTCATGAACGACTTCAAGCCGCCGATCCCCAAGGAGCAGTGGCCGACCGTCGACGTGTTCCTGTGCCACTTCATGGAGCCCGTGACGGACACGATGCAGACGCTCAAGAACTGCCTGGCCATGCAGTACCCGCCCGAGCTGGTGCACATCTTCATCCTGGACGACGGCTACACCAAGTCGGTCTGGGACGCCAACAACCACTTCAAGGTGACGGTCAACACGAAGGTCATCGAGTTCGCCGGCGACCTGCGCGGCGACCTGGCGCGGCTCATGCACGAGCGCGTGGTGGGCCCCGTGACGGACGACGCGTCGCTCAAGGCCTGGCGCCGGCAGCACTCGTCGGTGCGCGAGCTGCGCAAGGAGGGCGGCAAGGGCGTGCAGCGCCGCGACTGCGCCGTGGGCTCGCTCTCGGACGACTACGACTACCGCGACCGCGGCATCCCGCGCGTCACGTTCGTGGGCCGCATGAAGCCCGAGACGCACCACTCGAAGGCCGGCAACATCAACAACTGCCTCTTCAACGAGGGTGCCGACGGCAAGTACCTGCTGATTCTCGATAACGACATGAAGCCGCATCCGAAGTTCCTGCTGGCCGTGCTGCCCTTCTTCTTCTCGGAGGGCGAGGCCGTGGACGGCGGCGGCCGGCAGTACTCGGACGACATCAGCTGGAACCAGGTGTCGTACGTGCAGACGCCGCAGTACTTCGAGGACACGCCGCAGCTGTCGGTCATGGGCGACCCGTGCGGCCACAAGAACACCATCTTCTTCGACGCGGTGCAGTGCGGCCGCGACGGGTTCGAGTCGGCGGCCTTTGCCGGCACGAACGCCGTCTTCCGTCGCCAGGCCTTCGACTCGATCGGCGGCATCCAGTACGGCACGCAGACGGAGGACGCCTTCACGGGCAACGTGCTGCACACGTCGGGCTGGGACTCTGTGTACTTCCGCAAGGACTTCGAGGGCGAGGCCAAGGACCGCATCCGCCTGTGCGAGGGCGCCGTGCCCGAGACGGTGGCCGCGTCCATGGGCCAGCGCAAGCGTTGGTCCAAGGGCGCCGTGCAGATCCTGCTGATGAAGAACGAGTCGGAGGTGGACCCGGACTGGCGCCCGCCGCGCGTGCCGGCCCCGGACCCGAAGCCGTCGCTCACGTTCCCGCGCAAGATGTTCTTCTACGACTCTGTGCTGTACCCGTTCGGGTCGATCCCGGCGCTGTGCTACGTGCTGATCGCCATCTACTACCTGTGCACGGGCGACTCGCCGTTCTACGCCAAGGGCACGCGCTTCCTCTACTCGTTCCTGCCCGTCATGCTCGTGCGCTGGATGCTCAACCTGCTGGCCAACCGCGCCGTCGACAACAACGACGTGTGGCGCGCGCAGCAGACGTGGTTCTCGTACTCGTTCATCACGATGCTGGCCATCATCGAGGCCCTGCAGGCGCGGCTCACGGGCAAGGACAAGTCGTGGGCCAACACTGGTGCCGGCCAGAAGACGTCGTGGACGGAGATCCCCAACGTGCTCATGTTCTTCACGCTGGCCGTCAGCCAGATCGTGGCGCTCGTGCGCTTCTTCCAGTACGAGAACGCGACGAACCCGTGGAACTACGTGTCGGCCGCCTTCTTCGGCGGCTTCGTCATGAGCCAGTTCTACCCCATGGTCAAGATGAGCATCTCGGAGTACTGCGGCTGGGACCACACGTCGGCCACCTTCACGGCCAACGTCTTCGGGTCGCTGCTGCTCGTCTTCATCGTCGTGTTCGTCCAGGTCTGGCAGATCACGTACGCCAACAACCTGCTCGTCTCGGAGGGGGCCGCCGGGTCCTCCTCCAGCTAGACGGCGGCCGGCGACGCGGTCGAGCGGGTGGAGACGCCAGCACAGCATGCTGGGACCAGTCCGCCGCGCTCGACAGTAAGCTACGCAAGAAGAACACGTATACATTGCACCCAAATGTCCATTCCTCGCTCTTGTCTTGCTGGTTGCTGCTGCCGGGTTCGTTGGTTTGCGGCGGAAGTGCTCACAGAGCACTGGATGCTGCGGTTGTGGTGGTTGCATTCATGCGTCTGCAGCGAGTGTCATTGGACTGTTCGATGACCGCTTCAATGTGCGAGCAGGTGTCATGCGTGACGAGACATACCCAAAGCAAGACAACACACGTCGCAGACACTCACACGTCCATGGATTGACCCCGGCGCCTCCGCTCCGCGCATGACACCCACGCGGCCCCCGCCGCCGCTCCGTCCATGCCGCTAGCAGTAGAAGAAGTCGCCGATCGCACGACCCAAGCCACAGGCCCCGCCCAGACGCGACGACCCGTACAACACCCAGTAGCGCAGCGGGTACCGCCAGCCCACGTACGGGCCGCCAGCCCCCGACCAGCGGAAGAGCGTGCGGTAGCCCACCACCTGCGGCGTCGCGTCCTCGCCCCGCTCTCCGTCCTCGTCCTTGGCGCTGCCTTGGCTGCCGTTACCGAATGTTTGCGGCTCGTTAACTTGACTGGCAGCGGCGATCAGCGCCGCGATGCGCTCGCGCAGGGCCGGCCGGTCGCTTCGCAGCGGCAGCAGCGCCACCACTTGGCTCCGGAGCGAGGCGAAGGCCGCGGACGACGGCGTCACGCCCAACATGCCCAGCACGGCGTCGCACGAGGCGTTCGCGGTCTCGGCCGTCGATCCAGCCACCACGTTCTCGATCGCCAGTGCGAGAGGAGGGAGCTTCGCTGCGGGCAGAGCCGCGCGGTCCCCGCCGTCATCCGCGTCCTTGCGGATGATGATGTTGCTCTTGGTGATGACCACGTTGTTGCCGACCGCGAACGTGTTCTTGGTCATCAACGAGCTGTCGCGGGGGCTCGGCAGCGCGTCCATCACGGACGTCAGCGAGATGGAACCCGTCGGAGGCGGGGGCTGGACAGCATCCAGCACCGTAGACGCCGTCAGCACTTGGTCGTCAGCGTAAACGCCGATCGCCGAGAGGAGAAGAACGGCAGCGAGCAGCACAGCGCAGCTCATGGCGCTTGATCGGGTCGACTGCTGCTTGGAGCCGTCGGTGCAGGTGCAGGCTTGGGATCCGATTGGAGAGTGGCCGGTGGCGACGCGAGACATGGACAGCAACACCATCACCTGGCTGTCGATCAGCCCCACGGCCATCGCTTGAGACTGACATGCACGTCTCGTGCGCAGATTCCACCGCGGTCGGCTGGAAAAGCACCAGAAATAGCCGCCTTGAAGCTGCCGCCTGCCTTCAACTCTGCGACCCTCGGGGCACAAGGTAACTGCGTTGGGCAACGAAGGATGCGGCCGAGTGGCGTCACCCGCTTGCGCTCACGCTGCTTGTCGCTCCTGCTCCTCGTCCCGCTGCCGTTTCTGCTACTGCTCGTCACTCCGGCACGAGTCGTCGGCGCCGACGTGTTCGACCCGCTTGCGGCGGCAGCCCGCCGTCAAGGCCGCCAGTGCGCGCTCGAGGGCCACTACGTGGTCTCCAGAGCAGCAGCGGGAGCGCTTGGGCCTTCGTGCGCAGGCACCGCCACTCGAGAGTGCGAGCCCGGCCACTACTGCACGTAAGAACCTCGTCGATGGCTCTCAGCGTCGTCACTGCACTCACAACCCGCGCGCGTTGTTGGATGAGCAGCGGTGGGGAGCGGTTGGACTGCCCGGCCGGCGTCTACGGCCGCGAGGCAGGGCTGCGTTCGCGCGCGTGCTCCGCGCCGTGTCCCGCGGGTTTCTTCTGCCCGCTAGCGACCGCCACACCGCTCGAGTGCGGGGCCGCGGACGTGTACTGCCCGCTGGGCTCGGCGTCTCCGATCGCCGTCCCTCTCGGCTTCTACTCGCTCGGCCGTTCGGCTTCGACTCGCGCCGCAGTCGCTCGCTGTCCCACAGGCAGTTTTTGTGTGTCCGGGACGCGATCGGCTTGTCCGGCCGGGACCTTCGGCGCCAGCGAGGGACTGAGCTCGCCCAAGTGCTCCGGCGCGTGTCCGAGCGGCCACTACTGCCCCGAGCGCAGCTCCACGGCACTGCCTTGTCCTGCGGGCTCGTACGGCGCGGCGACAGGTCTCGAGACGGCCCAGTGCTCGGGGAAATGCCGCGAAGGACACTACTGTCCTCCTGGGAGCGTGTCGCCAACGGAGAAGCCCTGCGGACCGAGCGCGTACTGCCCGGCTGGCAGCGGCAGCCCGACGCCAGCCAAGGCCGGCGCGTACGTGATAAACGGCAACTCGGGCGTCGCTAGTCGAGAGTTGCCGTGCCCACCAGGAAGCTACTGCAGTCCCTTGAATCAGTCGGGAACCGCGCAGCTCTGCCCCGCTGGCACATTTGGGGACCGCAGCGGCCTCACGACCTCGGTGTGCTCAGGGAAGTGCTCCGAGGGCTTCTACTGCCCTCCTGGAAGCACCAGCGCCACGCAACTGCCATGCGGATCAGTCGCTGTCTTCTGCCCCGCCGGATCTGCACTGCCGCTGCCGGTCTCCCCAGGCTACTACTCTGTCTCTTCGTCTGCTAGTGACCGCACCGCGTCTTCGACGGAGACGACCCGGTCTGCGCAGACTCGATGCGAGCCTGGACACTTCTGCGTGGACGGTAGGCGCCTGCCTTGTCCGCCAGGGACGTTTGGGGACGCGTTCGGGCTGTCGTCGCCGCAGTGCAGCGGTCCGTGCACTCCAGGCTTCTTCTGCCCGCTCGCAAGCATCGTCTCGACTGCCATGCAGTGCGGGAGCAGTGCGGTGTACTGCCCTGCGGGCTCCGGGCTGCCTATTCCAGCAACGGCTGGGTTCTGCACCACGCCCGAGGGCGAGTCGAGGCGATCACAGCGCTCTGGCCAGCGCCTTGCTCGCCTGGGAGAGTTCGCGTGGGGAGGGACGTGCTACCCGTGTCCTCCAGGCTCGTTCGGGTCCCGGGAGGGCGAGACAGACCCGGCGTGCGAGGGAACGTGTGAGCCCGGCTACTACTGCCCACCAGGCAGCTGGAGCGCCACGCAGAACGAGTGCGGACTGAACGCGACGGTCTTCTGTCCGCGCGGGTCGGTCGCTCCGGTCGATGTCGTGGACGGGTACTACACGTCCGTAGCCGACAATGGGCCGGCGGCGACAGTCGAGGCGCTCGACCTGGGGGTCTTGGCGCACGAGTGCGGTCCAGGACGCGTCCGCGCGGACCAGACGTCAATCTCGACAACCAACCGGTTCGTGGACCTCGTCACGAGCCGCAGCACCATCTCGGTCAGCTACCGAGACGACCGCTTCCCCGTCGCGGCCTGCGAGCTCTGTCCGCTCGGCACCTTCAAGCGCGTCGACACAGGCGACGACGCTGCGCTTTGCCAGCCTTGTCCACCGTTGGTGTCTGTGAGCACAGCCGACCGCCGCACTTGCGAGTGCTATCGTCTCCCAGGCGGGACGCCAATCGATCCGGCCACGCAGAAGCTCCGCTTTGACCGGGACGCTCGGACGTGCTCGGCTGTCCCTGTGTCGGAGCCAGACACGTCTCTAGTCACAGCTAGCAGCAGCGGGAGTCCGTTCGACGGCCGCGTCTCCACGAGGTCGGCACAGTTCCCATGCGAGCCGGGCTTCTACTGTCAGCGCGGCGTCCGATTCCCATGCCCAGCGGGCTCGTTCGGCGATTCACCGCGCGAGACGCGGGCGGCATGTGCTGGAACGTGCGCTCCGGGTTTCTTCTGTCCGCTCGGCAGCACGAACCGTACGGCCGTTGCCTGTGGCGCTGGCGGTGGCGCCAGCGTCTTCTGCCCGGTCGGGAGTTCTGCGCCAACACCAGTCTGGCCGGGATACTTCACGGTCCGGTCTGCTAGCGGAGTCATCGTCGCCTATCCCGACGATCGCGACGTCCGAGACGCGCAGCAGCAGTGCGACGCCGGCTTCTTCTGCCAACGGGGGGAGCGATTCCTGTGCCCCACTGGGCGATACGGTAACCAGCGTGGCGAGACGTCTCCCCTGTGCTCGGGGAACTGCAAACGCGGCTACTACTGTCCTGAGGGCAGCACGTCACCCATGGAGCGCGAGTGCGGAGACACGGGGCTCATGTGTCGAACGCGATCTCCGTTCCCGGTCGCCGTGCCCGAAGGCTACTACAGTGTTGGCGGCTCCAACACGACGCGGTTCCACCTGCGCGAGTGCGAGCCGGGCTTCTTCTGCTCGGGCGGCGTCAAGTACCAGTGCCCAGCGGGAACATTTGGCGCCACGCGAGGATTGAAGACGTCTGCTTGCTCCGGGATGTGCGCGCCAGGATACTACTGCCCGTCGTACCCGCTAGCCCCGAGCACATCTGCGACGCAACTTGAATGCGGGGGCAGCAGCGTGTACTGCCCGCAGGGCACTGGTAACACGCCGAGAGTCGTTGACGCCGGGTTCTTCTCGGTCGGAGCAGGTGACAGCGTCGGCAGCGACGACCAAGAGCGAATCAATGCCAGGAATACGACGCGGACGGCGCAGCAGAGATGTCCGCGGGGTTTCTACTGCCGCAACGGCATCCGCATCCGATGCCCCGACGGCACCTACGGAGACGCGGAGGGCCTGAGCGCTGCGCAGTGCCGCGGGTGGTGCCCCGCGGGCTACTTTTGCCCGACCGGCACCAGCGACTTCCGAGACAACCTGTGCCCAGCAGGAACGTACGCGCCTCGAGGATCCCCCGCGTGTATCTCGTGCCCAGCAACGCACGCAGCCAACCGATCCGCGCTTCTCGCAGGCGACGATCACCTCCGGAGGTCCTGCACTCACGAGCGCGCCTGCTGTTACCTTGGGTAAGAAGATAGGGAGACTGACAGAGTCTTTCGCGTTCACAAGAGCCGAATCGCAGCCCCAACTTGCGCGAGCGTCCCGCCGTTCGTGCGGAACTGGACGCGCACCTTGCCTGCCTTGCCGAACGGCTTCTCAATCTCGCCCACGTCGTCACCATCCGGGGATCCCTGGGTCGTAACTCGTCGACCAACAGCTACGAGCGCGTCGGACTCGTTGCCGAACAGCCCTGAGACGACCACGAACGGGTTGCGTCCGTCCGCAGTTGTCTCGCCCTTGAGACGCTCAATCTTGCCCACTCGCTGGTCCTGCTCTGGTGCAGGCTGCTGAGAGGCAACAACATTGGCTGTCGTCGCCGTTGCCTTGCTCTCCGATGTGTGAGCTGCTGCAGACTCCCCAGTAGCAGCGGGACTCTCGCTCTCAGCTTCAGGTGGTAGGTGGTAGGCCTCAGGATACAGCAGCTCGGCCTTTTGCAGCAATTGGCTGCGTTGTGAAGCCGCAGCTGGAGCACTCGGTGTACTATTGCTCCCACCTCCCTTCTTGTTACCGGTGGCGCGCTTGCCCTTCTGCTTTGGCGGCTTGATGGCGAGTGGCTTGAGGAACCGCATCACCAACTTCTCTCCTGCGACCGGTGAAGCAGCTGTGACGGGCGAGTCAAGAAGCTCGACGCGGAACTTGCCTGCTTTGCCGAAAGGCCCGGCGATCCTGCCGAGCAGGCGGCTCGTTCCCAGCAGAACAATCATGCCAGTGTACACGCTCCAGTCCACGTCTTTCACGAACATATCGCGGCCAATGACTTCGCTGGCCGGTGCTGTCTTCCCCCGTGGCGCGACTACCTTGTCAACGACGCCTTCTCGAGACTTGACGCGGCCGATGACCAAGTCTGAGAGCGGGACGATCTCCGTGGCTGGGTATGCGGCTTCTGGGCTTTCACCTCCGGTTGGTGCATTGGTCAGCATCACTTGCTCCTTGGGAGTCGGGATGATGTGAGCCTTCTCCTCACTACCCAAGGAAACGATAGCGTTGACGTGGCCGTAGAAGGCCAGTCGGCAGTGGTGTTGCTTTGGGTCGAGCTCCAGTCGAGAGCACACAACGAGTGCGTTCGGGGGGCAGAAGACGTCTTGCTCAAATTGGAGCAGCGCGAACAGGCAGCGGACAGGTGGTAGCAGTCCCTCATCACCGCTTGTCTCCTTTGACACGGGGCTCACTTGCTCAACGTACTCGTACATGTCAGTCGCCGAGAAGGAGTCCCCAAGCTCGCCATCTCGGTCTCCACCAAGCCTGGAGAAGAACGTGGCGGTCGCGATGACAGTGGTGTGGCCGACCGTCGCGTGGAACTTGCCGCCGCTCTTGGACACGCTCCGAAAGAACGGAACCTGCTTGATGGTGACCACAACCTGAGCCACACGCGCCATGCTGCCGGGAGCGATGGCCACGCCGCGCTCCACCGCGGCCGGGTCCAAGCCATTGACGCGCACGCCGACACGGTCACCCTGCCGGCAGGCCTGGACGGGCTGCTTGAATACCTGGATGCCCTTTACCTTCTTGACGACGCCAAGGTCCGGCAGCTCAATGTCCTGTCCAACAGCGAGCGAGCCCGAGAGCACCGTCCCCGTGAGCACAGTGCCGTTGCCGGGGATGGCGAAGCAATGGTCGATCGCGAGGCTGAAGGGCCCGGACGCGTCCCTCTTGGGCGTCTGGAGGCTCCGCCGAAGCGCCTCCACCAGATCTGGCACGCCAGTTGACGTGTCAGCGGCACCACCGGCGGCTTGATCGCTCCCGGTTGGGACCAACGCGACTGGGACGATCGGCACTTGGTCATACTGGAGCTGCCTGCCGCCAATGAAGCTCGGCAGGTGGCGCTGCAGAAAGCCGCGCACCTCGCGCGTCGCCTCTGTGATGCTGCGCCGGCGCTGGCCCTCGTCTCCAGGCAGCAGGTCCGTCTTGGTGAGCGCGACGACGAGGCGGCCGCCCACGGCCAGCGCGCCGACCACGAGCGCCTCGACCGTCTGCGGCTGCAGGCCCTTGCGCACGTCCACGACCAGCAGCGCCAGGTCCACGATGGCCACGCCGCCCAAGATAGTCTTGAACAGCGACGCGTGGCCCGGGCAGTCCACCAGCGTCACCTGCAGGCCGCCGCCGGCACCGTTGGCTGCCGGCAGGAGAAAGGAGGAGAAGCCCAGGTCCAGCGTCATGCCGCGCGCTTGGCTCTGGGGGTGCTTGTCCAGCGCCGCCGTGGACAGCCGCGTGCTCAGCGCGCGCACCAGGCTCGTTTTTCCGCTGTCCACATGCCCCAGGACGCCCACGTTCACGTTCACGGCCGCCATCGGCTGCTCCCCGGCCGTCACCTCCGCCAAACTCCGCTGATGCGCGTCGAATGCTCAATGGGACAAACAGGAATGACACATTCCCCAATATTGCGTAGTTCGGTCTCATCCGCGTGTTATTTTGGGCAAGTTGTTGTGAACCCATGTCGACTTCAAGATCGCGTTGGACTTGAGGTCCTCGTTCGTCACGTTTGCATTCACCGAGAGCCGGTGGCGCCTCAGGACCAGGTGTGGAGCCGGATCCATTCGTCGGAGGGAAAGGGCCACCCATTGGAGAGGGGACTCGTGGCTCGGGCGAGTCGTGGTGAGCGTGTCGGAGGGCGAACGGGTGTCGCAGGAGCCGCGTGTTTGGCTGCAAGACCCGCATCGTCGTGCCCTCCACGACCACCGCAACTAAACACCCACCAGCTGATGCAAGAGAGCGTCGAGATCAGATGTCACGGCGCCTGCTCTTCAACTTAGGTGGTGAGACAGCGAGAGTATCGTGACGGATCGTCGTCTTAGTCGAGGGGAAAGGCTGCATCCCTGCTCCCGATCTCGAGAGGCATAGGACACAGCTGCAGTCTGCTGCTGCTCACTCGACAATCCTCCGCCGGCCGCACAGGTGGCCCAAGCTCCCCCCCTTCCTCTCCGTCCGTCTCTTCCGCCTCGACTCTCAAGTGCCGAGGCATGATGAGGCTCTTCGAGTTGGTCTCGCAAGCGCTGCTCGTCTCCCGCCAAGACCAGGAGCAAGCAACCAAGCCGCCGGCGGCACCGGGTCACATGCCCCTCGACCACCTCGCTCAGCCGATGCCGAGCTTCATGCCGAGGGGCAACCATAGCTATGATGCGGTACTCTCGCCGGATGTAGACACGAGTTTCGCCGACATCAAGTGGACCAAGGACGCTACCCAGACCACCCGCGCGTTCAATGCGGTCATGCAGAGCTCGCGCTTTCGGACGCTAGCCGAGATTATCGACACGGTCGTGCCCAACTGCGGCGTCACCAAGACGTCAGGCAAGAGAGTCAACGTCACCGGGATGAGCACGATGGTCTGGCAGAACGACAAGACGCGCGAGGGGTTCACGCAACACGTATGTCTCCGCGCACTCTTGTGATGATGATGATGATGCTTGTGAAGATGATGCGGGTTTGTGCTGACGGACAACTGGGTGGTGGAGCAGGGCCCGTGCGAGGCGTGGATCGACAAGACGCGTGTTTTTCAGTCTCCTAACTGTCGCGCGAACCACACTGCGTACCCTGCGACGATCCCGATCGACTACTCGGTGTGCGGCGGCAACTGCATCTTCAAGTTCTACTGGCTGGCGCTTGATGAACCTGAGTGGCACGCCTACAGTAAGTACTGTTGCATCGCCGATGACTTGATCGTTGCGTCACCATGCCAATGTCTACTTGCTGTGGCAAATTCAGAGCAATGCGTGCCGATCTCCACTCGCACTAAGGCGCTCTTGCGGATCGAGGAGCTGATCGCAGCGAAGGCTGTTGTGCCGCTCAATTCTCAACTCGACACGCTGAAACACAACGCAACCAGCAGCAGCGACTCGAAGCACGAATCGAAGCTCGCCATACACCACGACGCCTATGATGACAAGAAGGATCGCTATGACAACGCTGATGTCAAGAACAACCATCGTGAGGATGGCGATGAAACGAGCAACCGCCTCGGGTCTTGCGACAGCGATGACATCAACAGCGACGACTCGAACTCGCACAACCACCTAGACCCTCGCTCGGACGGCACGTGGGGTGTGAAGCATGACGAGAAGAACGGCAGTGACTGTAGCTACGACAGCTGTGGTCACGACCGTCACTTTCAGCTTCACGACGACAGCAATGCCCCCAAGCCCCGTGACAACACCCGCCGGTCGACGCCTTCCCCGACGCACTCGATCTACCCCACGAACGGGCTACTCTATCCTCGCGACTACAACGCCGGCGGCAAGCTCGATGAGCAGCACGACGAGAAGAAGGAAAGCGACGACAGCGAGAATCGTCACGATCGCACGCATCACAATCACATTTACGACGAGAAAGACGTCCCAAAGCCTCGCGACGACACCCGCCGACCGGCGCTTCCTCCGGCCTACGCGTTCTACCCCATGAACAAGTCCATGATCATCTCCCTGCCGTATCAGCCGTTCGAAGAGCAGATGCGCCACCGCCGCGCTTACACCGACGACGACAGCGATGATAGCGACGACAGTCTGAATGTCAAGAAGGATGGCAAGGAGGACCGCGATGGCAGCGACTCTGGCGACTCTGGCCGCTCTGGTCATGCCTCCACACCTCTCCAGCATCGGCTCCAGCACCAGCTTCAGCCCCTTGACGATGCACGCCGAACGCCGCAGCCCCTCTCCGATCGTCGATCCCCAGTTCTGCACACGTCGGCTGCTCTTCCTCGTCCCCGTCGTTTTCAGGGCCCGAGCGTGGTCGAGCAGGACACCGCCGCGCAGACGCCTGAACCAATCTTGCGCGTGAACCGTGTGAACCACCTCATCACGCTCTAAGCGTTGGTCAGACCAGAAGTAGTCGACCGGTTAGTCTTAGTTTCGCAGCGCTACCACCCGCGCCGCAGTTTAGAGACGGTGACAGTAGCTATCCACCAGCCCCTCCAGTCCTAGAATTCATCAAATCCAACTCGATGCATCATGATGTCAATGCCTTCAAATGCTGTTCCTTGAAGCGCTGCGATTGCTGCAAGTCCTCGCGTGTTCTTGTCATATCAACGTGCAACCTCGCCAATCTTGCGTGGCTAGTAGTTAAACTGCGCGAGTGCGAGCGCGAAGGCCTGGATGGGCGTCACAGGCGCGCGGAAGTCGAGGTGGAACTTCTTGTCGTCTACCTTACCGAACTGCAGCACGACGCGCTTGTCCTCGTCCGCGGCCGTCGGCTGCACGTGCGGCCTGGATCCATGGTCTCGCGCCACGAGCTGGAAGTTCTTGACGCTCGGCACCGATACTCGCCCGTGGAAGTTGAGTCGATAGTAGCCGTTCTCGAACACGGGCAGCTTGTTCTCGAACACGAGCAGCGCGTCGGGCGGGATGGGCGAGTGGCGCACTGCCGCCTCGACCGCCTCGCTGTCCGCGCCTTTGGACGAGTGACTGCCGCCGCTGGCGTCGTTGATCGCAGTCAGGAGGTCCAGCAGCACCGAGAACGAGTCCGAGCTGTCGCCCACAGTGAGTCCCTCGACCTCACGGCGCTTGGTCGACAGCGGCGGCAGTACGACCGTGAGCCGGCGCGGCTCGCTCGCCGAGGCTGTGTGCTCGAATGCCATGGCTCCGAGCTCCGTGCGGCGGCGCAGACTGCTCACGATCACGCACTTGCGGCGCGAGAAGTTGGCGCGCAGCTTGCCGACGTAGTTGCCGCTCTTCTTGGTCAGCTTGGAGGCACCCGCGACGGCGCGCGTCATGTCGAACAGGTGGTAGTTGGACGTGCGGTTCTTGAGCTGCTTCTGCGCCATGAGCACCAGCCGGTCCCGCACGAAGAAGTGATACTGCGAGCCGCCCAGCAGCGTCTTGACGCGCAGCACGTGGCCCTGCACCAGCGCCTCGCCGTCCGAGCCCGGCAGCACGCTCAGCTTGGAAATTTCCGACAGGTCCAGATCTGCCAGTGCCGCCGCAGCCGAACCCACGACTCGACTCGCAGTGCCAGACTTGGTCCCATGCTCTTCTTCGCCATCGTCGTCCTCGTCCGACTGCTGCGACTTGCGGCGGCCCCGGAGCGGAGACTCGGGCTCTTCGCGGACCCGGGGCGTCTTCCTTGACGACACCTCGTCTTCGTCGCTGTCCTCCTCATCGACCGCAGACGCGGCGGACGGCTCCTGGCTGCTCGCCTTCTCCCAGTCGCTCTCGCCCGGCGACGGCCGGTGCGCGCGCCGGTGGCGGTCGTCCTCGTCCTGGCACGACGAGTAACTGCTCGAGTACCGCCGCCGCCGGATCTCCTCGTTGTCGTCCGCGCAGTCGTCCAAGTGGAAGGGCACGACCTGGTTCTCCTCACTCTCGCGACGGTCGGCACTCCATGCAGCGTCCTTGACGTTGGCTGTCTTGGGATGCAGTTGCCTCGTCACCGCGCGACTCATGACTGCAGGGAGTGCCAGCGATACTCGGAGAGTGAGCTTCTTGTCGTGCGACCACGATTGAAAGTGAGAACCGGAAAGAGAGAAGCAGACCAGGAGAGAACGGAGGCGACGTCTTCCAAGCTGCTTCGTGGCCAAAGTTAGCTTGGTGCGCCGCCTTTAGCCTCCATCAACTGTCGACGGAGCGTTTCCGAGGCGCAAATACCCGCGAGACCATGTCCAGAGCGCTCACTCGACGCGTTTTGCGCCTCAATAGCGTCCAAAGATGCGCCATGCAAGTCGTTTTCGGCCGGTGCATTGCAGCGCAGCTCGGTTTTGTCAGCGACGATGGCGACCGACCGCGAGCGGATGCTGGCGCGGCGCCGCGTGCTGGTCGGCTCGGTGCTGACGCTGGGCGAGCAGGACCACGAGGCCGTCGAGGCATCGTTCGAGACGCATTTCTCCGTCCATCTGCGCGACGAGCGGTTCTGGCTGGCCTTCAAGCAGGCGTGCGCGGCCGTCCGGGACAGCGAGAGCTGGGCCATGCCGCGGCAGTTGCTGCTCGCATTCTCGCTGCCTCAGCAGGTTAACGGCAAGGATGCAAGGGTGAGATCTGGCAGCACAACTCGCGTCGAATGACAATGAAGAGGCTGACAGAGAGGTGGCGGCCAGGGTGAGACGATGCTGACACTCGCGGCAGCGTTCGGACGTGCGGCGGTCGTCAACATCCTCTGCCAGATCAAGGGCGACCCGAGCATCGAGAACGCCAAGGTGGGTCGCTCCGTCACTCAACGCGCCAACCTCGCCTTCATCACTCACGCACAGGTGGCGACTCGACAGGGCTGGTCAGCAGTCCACGTGGCAGCGGCGACCAACCGTCTAGAGGTGATGGAAGCGATGATCAACCTGGGCGTGAACGTCGACCTACCAGATGCGCGGCTCGGGTTCGCGCCGCTGCACTTGGCGGCGTCTGTCGACCACATCCAAGTACTGGAGCTCTTGTGGCGGTCAGGCAAGGCTGACTTTGTCCGTCGCGCCCGCAACGTAAGTGAGCTTTCGCTGCTTCATTGATGGATCCTGGCCTCAAACCTGATCGATGGCACAGGGACTATCGGTGCTGCACGTCGCGGCCGCGCATGGATCGATGCGCTGCGTAGAGTTCCTATCGGCACAGGTCCCTGCTCTTCTGAACGACCAGAGTGGACGCGTGCTGCACGAGTCGCCGGCCCATGTCGCGGTCAAGCACCTCCACCCTCACATCTATCGTCACCTCGTCGCTTGTGGTGCCCGCGACGACCTCGAGAACGTGCAGGTGAGGCCATTCAAGGGCTGTGTTGTCGATAGGATCTTGCATTGACGTGGTTTGCCTGCCAGGATGATACACCCGGCGATATGGCGGCGTTCAGCACGCGCTACTTCTACTGATCGTGTGGTAGGATGCATGCGATGACCTCTTGCAATGCATCTCATCGCATCACCTTCCTGTGGTCGCTCGACGGTTGGTCTCCTTGCGGATCCCAGCCCTGGTCGCCGGCGACGAAGCGGACAGCAGCCGCCGCATGGATGCGTCCAAGTCGGTGCACACCGTGCGCAGCTCTTCCCGCGTGGCGTCCGTCTGGTTCACGTGGAAGTAGGGACATCGGAGTAGCTCGCTCACCGTCGCCCGCTTGCTGGGAGTCTTTTGTAGACAAGCCCGAACCAGCGCTTTGAGCTCCTTCGATGCGCTTGCTGGGAGGCCTGGCGGGCGTCTGACAGAAGTCGCCTTCGTCGTGTCGATCCCGGCGAGCGTCACCCGCTTGGTGGGACTCGGAGAGCGAGGGGACCTTAGCGCACTGCTGCTCTGGGCTTCGCCTGGGGCGGAGCACCAGCCGTGCGTCATCTGGAGCGCCAAGACGCCGACGCACCACACGTCGCTCTTGAGATGCCACGAGGCGCTGGCGTCAACCTCTGGTGCCTGCGTCAGCACACCAATGAAGAGTTAAAACTGCTCGCGCAGTCGCACTTTCAGTTCAAGACGCTCCTCTTCACCTTACCTTGAACTGCAAGCACCAGTCTCGGTCATCTCCGACTGAGGGGCCATCTGGCGGGCGGATCCAGAGCTTGGGGTCTGGCAGAAAGCGGCGGACGCCAAAGTCTGCGAGCTTGAGCAGCCCGCAGCTGTCGATGAGCACGCTCTGCGTCGACAGCGCTCCGTGTGGAACCCCGTGCGAGTGCAGACAGCTCAAGCCCTGGAGAATCTGGGCCAAGTACCGCCGCACGGTCGACTCCTTCATGGGACCAAAGGATTCGAGGATGGTGCGCAGCGAGCAGCACTTGGGCTCGTGTGTCTGCAGCACATACAGTGTCCCTTTGGACTGGAGCGTCGAGCAGAAGCGCACGAGGTTCGGGTGGGACAGCAGTCGTAGCCGGTTGACAGCATCTCGAAGGAGGAATACGTCCTCTTTGTGACGGTCCAGCGCCGGCAGAGCGACCTCCTTGACCACCACGCGTCTCTCGGCGCTTTGACTTCTTGAGTCGGCGCCTTGGCGATAGATCCCAACTCGAAAACCGGCGGCGCTCGTGTCTTGCAACGAAATCTCCAGCTGCGGTCTCGCCTGCTGCACTGGGAAGAACAGAAAGTCGAGGAAGAGGCCGTAGTCGAACGCGTTGCTGGTGCTATCGCCCTCTTCCGGAGCGAAGAATGCGCCGAGCTGCGCCACGTCCGCGTCTGACCAGTTCGACACCAGCGGGCACAGCGAGAGGTCGAACGCGATCTCCGCCACTGCTCTGATCGTCACAATGCCTATCGATGTCTGTAGCAGCGACAGAAGACGATGAACAGTGAGCACGCCAACCTCCAGTCGCCAAACGAGCGAGCTCTGACCGCGTCGTGGCGATGGAACTGCGTCGCCAGCCATGTCCGCAGCGATCGCCGGTCCCCACGAGCTGCACGATGGCTCAGCGCCACCAGCAGCCAGTCACGCACGCGGGAGACATCTGCCAGCGTCATGGAGCGCGAGCTGCCGCAGCCCATGGCGATGGCGTCGAGACTGCGAGCCAATATATCAGCAGACGCGTTGTTATACTGTCCATGTCAGGATAAGGGAGGTTGGTCGCGAAACGACGCGACCATAAAAGTGAAGCCATGTTTGGGACCTTGACAGTTCGATGAAGTGTAGACTATTCAGAAGGCTTGATAAATCTATTCAAGACGAGGTCAGCCATCACAACTTAGTACGGAATACTCGGTTGTCGAGTGCGTTTCGTCACGAAACCGCCTGTCGCACCGCGTCCGTGACGTCATTTGGCTCGGGATCCGCTGCCGCCGGCAGGTCGGCCTTTGTGTCCCCAAGGTTTCAACCCGATCAGGCAGGACAAATATGGCGATGAGGTCGAGCGCAAGCGCTATTTTCCGCGTCTGCCAGCGCGAGGACGAAGATTCCGAGCGCTGCATGGCGCAGCAGCACGCCGAGATTCACTCGCCATGTTCATGACCCAGAGATTCGGCCAGACGACCGCTCCTGCACGCTGATTGGCGGAAAACCGCACCGCGTCACCGTGCCGCATCCGAAACGCCAGCGCGCATGTAGTTTACGCCTGATGTCCCTCCGCCGCCCGTTATCTTTCACCATCCTTCACAAAAACGCATACACGACTGATTTCCACTGCGTCTCTTCAATGTAGTTTACGCTCCTGACGCAACGGCAAGTGCAACCACCGTCCTTCCCTCCGCTCTCCACACTATTACATTCGACAAGAAGCAGGAAAGACAGCATCCCAGCATCACCAAGGCGGCGTGGACATGTACTACGCGGTGAAGCGGCCGCTGCTGCTGCTGGCAAGCGCGGGCGTGAGTGCCAGCGCGGGTGCCGGCTTGTACTACTACGGGGACGACCGGCGGCCGGCGGAGGCGGCTCGGCCGCGGCTCGAGGGGCCGGCGGCTCAGCGGACGGGACACGCGCAGCGGAGGACCAAGACGCGTCGGCTCGCGGCCGCGTCCAGACAGGAGCTGGGCCTGCAGCAG
This sequence comes from Phytopythium aichiense, assembly GCA_023338125.1. Classification (NCBI taxonomy): domain Eukaryota; phylum Oomycota; class Peronosporomycetes; order Pythiales; family Pythiaceae; genus Phytopythium; species Phytopythium aichiense. Next base: position 9,483 of record JAADYH010000042.1, on the reverse strand, counting down.
AGCCTGGCGCGGGAACTCGCCTGCTGGATGTCGTCTGCGTCCGTGGCGGCGGCGCGCCAGGCGCTCGCGGCGGCCGCCAAGACGGCGGACGCGCGCGCGCTGTGCGTGTTTGAGGGCCAAAACGGTGGCGACGAGTACCGGGAGCTGTTCTCGTGGCTGCGCCAGCTGACACCCGCGACGGTCAAGGTGGACGCGCGGCAGATCTTGGCCGGCGCCAACTTCTCCTCGCTGCTCGACCTGCTGTCCGCGGCCGAGGGCATGTCCGTCGTCGGCGAGGACCTGGAGCGCCGCCTGCAGGACGCGGTGGGTGTGCTTGCCTCTAACGGCCGGTGCGCCGCTGCGATCGCCGAGAAGGCGACCCGCTACGGGAGACTAGCGCTCGTTAACCTGGCGCACGCGCACGACGATGACTCGCGCGTGGGCGACGCGCTCCACCGGCTCGTTGTGCTCGACAGCGACGAGTGCAGGTTCGGGCCGGCCAACCTCGTGTCTCTGCTGTCCCTTGCCGTCGCGGACGTCCCAGACGAGTACCTGGAGTTTGCGCTTTGGGGTCTGGGCAAGGCAGCTTCTCCTGAAGGGATGAGCAGCCGGTACAAGTGGAGGAAGACGCTCTTCGGCGACGACGCCACTGCCAAGACGAGGCGGAAGTTGATCTCCAACGACAAGCTGTGGACCGCGCTGCTCGATATCGGCGATAGCCGGTCGGATGCCGTTCAGCTGCAGGCTGCTCGGCTGCTGAAGGAGCTCAGCGACGACCCGTCGTTGGCGTCCGCCATGCAGCGACACAAGAAGTGCTCACAGTTGCTGACCAAGTGGCTGGCATCCCCAACGATCCCACTCGCATGCTCTGCGCTGGACACGGTTGCCAGTCTTGCACGCACTGGCGGTGACGCCCGTCGACAACTTGTGTCGATGGGAGTGCTGGACATGCTGCGAGCCCAGATCTTAGAGAATGGAGACTGCAGAATGACAGCCAAACTGCTCAACGCGGTACATGCACTGGCGCAACCGGAGCAAGACGAGAACTCCGAGTTTGTGCTCGACCAAGACTCGCTGTCGTTCGTCGGTGCAATCGAGGACGACGACCCACTGGAGCAAGATGACTTAGTCAACCCAAGTGCGATGGCGAGCTTCCGCTACGTTGACGGCTGGATCGAGCTCTTCACAGAATTCATGAAGAACAGCGACCAAGACGTCCGCGATGTGGCGTCCAAGTGCCTCCAGCAGATTGTGACCCACGGCGCGTACAAGGATCAAGGTCTGCAGGAGTGGCTGATTGCTGTTTTGGACGGCGTTCTGGACAAGATTCCAAAGGAGATCGCTGCTTCCTCGACTAGTGTGCGCGATGCGCGGTCCCGAACTCGCCCGCTGGTAGGTCACCAGTCTGCGAGCTCGCAGTACGAAGCGTCACACGCGAAGGCACTTCGAGCACTGGCGTTTGTGGCAGAGCAGACCGAGTGCCAGTCCGAGTTCGTTCGCCTGGGTGGAGTCCCTCTTCTCAAGACGCTGTTGAACTCTGAGAACGCCTTGGTACAGCGTGAGACGGCCCGACTGCTAGCGAACATGCTCTCCTGTGATGCGATGGACGAGGAGCTCGCTGCATTCGTCACCTCGGACGCTCTGCTATCTGTTGTGCTGGACAAGTGGGTCGAGGCGGATGATGTGCGCCTTCAGACATTGGCACACCGAGCCCGATCCAACCAGCGCTACCAGGTGGCGAAGCTCAAGTCACGCGACGCATCAAATGCCGTCAAGTATGTGGACGGAGTGCATCCGCTGCACTTCTCGACGGGAAACAACTTAGAGTCAACGCGGAACGACTACGATGTGGACATTGTGTTCATTCATGGCCTTCTCGGGTGCCCCTACGAGACTTGGGTGTGTCGTGAGGACCAGGACACGGTGTGGGCCCAGCAGTGGTTGCTGGACGACCTCAAGCACGAAGGGCACAACCCGCGCATCCTGTCCGTTGGCTACGACTCGCAACTTCTCGCCTCGGAATCGGTCTGGCAGACCATGTGCTTCGAAGACACCAGCAGCGAGATCCTGTCCAAGCTTCGCGCTGCTCAGGTCGGGACTGGCGATCGCCCCGTCGTCTTCGTCACCCACAGCCTGGGCGGCGTGATCCTGAAGCAAGTGCTGCTCGACTCGGCCAGCACCAGCTCTGACCAGGACGAAGCCAAGCTTGTCGACAACGTGAACGGTGTTGTGTTTTATGGTGTTCCTCATCACGGGAGCCCCATCGCGCAGACCATCCAGACAATCAAGCCACGGCGAATCGCGCAGCATCCCGTGACAGAGCACTTGCACGGCACACCGCACCTCGAGATGCTGAACGAGTGGTGCGGCGAGCTGTTCCTCGAGAAGGACATCCCGGCGCTGAGCATCGGTGAGAGTACGCCGTGTCGGCTCCCGGTGATCGGCATCGAGACGCTCGTGGTGCCCCAGGAGTCCGCCAACCCAGGCTTCGGCGACTTCGTCGAGGTGTCGGACGCCACCCACGTGGACGTTTGCAAGCCCAGCTCGCCCGAGGACGTGCGCTACACACTCGCGCACGAGTTCATCGCCAAGCACGTGGCGCGCAGGAAGCAGCAGACCAGCGTCGCCTAACGGTGCGCATCATGTATTACCTACCACTCCACCTGTACATACACTCACCCTGGAGTCTCCGCCTTGTTCAAAGCCTGCGTGTGCATTGCGTCTCGGGATCATGCGAGCGCCGTCGTTGTCGACTAACTCTTGTTGTGCCTAGTAGAGCGGCGGCGCGACTGACACGAGCGGCGCGAGTGCCTCCAGCCAAGTCGAGTTGGCCTGCAGGCGCCCGAGGAAGATGCTGGGACCGATCTGCTTGCTCAGGCGCGCCACACAGTCGCGCGCGGCGAACGTCGCGAGGCGGTGCGAGCCCTGTAGCGTGAACACGAGCGGGTCGAAGAACACCTCGAGGTGGCGCTTGAAGACCTTCTTGCCGAGCGCGTCACACATGAGCGGCACCTGCTTCCACACCGTCTCCTGCAGCACAGCCGTCTGCGGGAAGTGGCGCAGGATGGCCACGTCCGCCACCAGCGGTAGGTACTTGATCGCCACCTCGGGCGCCACGTCGCACAACTCGCGCACCAGGTAGATGGCGCCGTCCGTGTGCTCCCACGGCTCGCTGTGGTGGTGCTCGTGCCGGTCGAACACCTCCATGTCCAGGTCGCAGCAGCCGAACGCCTGCTTGCTCAGGTGCTTCTTCCCCTCGCGGACCATCTCGTCATACTCGAGCTGGGACATGGCCGGCTGCTGCTTCGCCAGCAACAAGTACTCGTCTGCGACCTTGACCACGCGGTCGAGCGCCTCCTGCCCGTACGCACGGATGGCGTTGCCTAGCGCGATGGCCGCGTCTTCGCGAACCGACCAAATGTTGTCCGACAGGTGGTCGATCCACAGGTGATACAGCTCGTCCAGGAACGGGCGGGACTCCTCTGGGAAGCCCAGCACCAGCTGACCCGCGGCGAGGCACGCGGCGTCGCGGACGAGGTTGGACGCGTCATAGAAGCAGTTGAGCACAGCCTGCATCAGTCGCGCGACGTGCGGGCGTACGGCCTCCGGCTCCACCTTGGTGCCGAGCTCCGCAATGCACTGACAGGCTGCCTCGCGCACGCAGTGGGTCGTCATGTCGACGTAGAAGTCGACCATCTCGACGGCGTACTTGGCACAGATCTGGCGACCCTTGTCACCCATGACGAGGCGCCAGGTCTCCTGCGAATGCTTCTGCACGCGCTCGGCCACGAAGTACCGGTTGAAGCACAAGCGCGGCACGATCGACGGGTAGTACACCTCCTTGGCCTCCACGCCGAGCTTGAACAGGAAGGCGCGCACGGTAATGGACGCCGCGTACCGCACCTGGCTCCAGTTGTCCTGCATGCCGCGGACGATGCACTTGCACAGCCTGTCGGCCACGTCGCTGTGGTGCGCGTCCAGGAACCCGGGCGGCGACACGTTCGCGATCGCCGTGATGATGTCGAGCCCGACGACGCGCACGTGGCGGTTGATGTGGAAGCAGCTCTTGGTCGTGATGAGCTCGAGCAGCGAGGGCGTGAGGTAGACGAACGCCTCGCCGCCGGGCTGCCTCTGCAGGAACGCCGCGCGGCTGCCCTTGATGATGTACTTGACGGCGCTGAGCGAGCTCTCGAGCGCCTTCCAGCCGCTCACGTCGTCCAGCCGGTAGGGCGTCGACGGCGTGCGCGGCGTGCTCTCGGGCGACTGCGGCGGCGTCTCCATGCCGTTGACGCTCACGTTGTCGTCCATGGCGTCGAAGCCCGTCTCTTCAAAGTCGGGCGAGCGCGTGAGGTTGCACTCGACCGACTCGATCACCTGCGGCAGCAGCTCGGCCGCCACCCACGGCAGGTCCCAGCCCGCCAGCACGCCCATCAGCCGCGCGACGCCCATGCGCACGCGCGGCTCCCAGTGCTCCAAGCACTGGCGCGCCGTCGCCTTGACGTTCTCGCGCAGGAAGGCATCCGACAGCGGCGCCACGGACGTCACGTACAGCTTGTGCGCGGGCTTGTGCAGGTGGAAGTCGGCGTTCTCGTCAAAGTCCGGCAGGCTCAGGTGACGCGTCATGAGGTCGCGCACGACGGCGCAGAAGACCGCGATGGGCTCCCAGCGCTCCTGACCGTACAGGAGCAGCGTCGACAGCTGCTGCTCCAGCGCCGCGCGCCGCTGCTCGTCCGTCGACTCGGCCGGCTCGGGCGCGTCGCCTGCCGTCAGCACGCGCAGCGCCGCCTCGGCCGCGGCCAGCGCACCCTGCGGCGCCTTCGGCCGGTGCTTGAGCGTCCGCAGCGCGCTCTCGGCGCTCGACAGCTCCATCCGGTCGACTGCTTCTTTCCTTCGCTTGTCGTCGACGCCGGAGATTGGGGACTGCACGGAACGCGGTTTGTCTCTGCAGGTTGGGACCATCACTTTGGACAAATGAGCAACATAAAGACGGAGAATAACGTTGCGAAAATGGTGCGGGACGAAAATAACGTTGCGTGAAGGGTGTTGAAGCCGAATCGATCCTGCGCCAATTCCCCACTTGAAGCCAAACGAAATGATCCCCCGAGTGCCCGAGGCGAGACCGACCGGGGAGGCCGCTAGATGCGCCGGAAGTTGCCCGCGTGCTGCTCGGTGGCAGGGTCCACAGCGGGCGTCGCGGGATCCAGCGCGCCGTGTCGCTGCTTGGCCCGCTGCTGCTTGCGGTACACGCCGAGGTAGTAGGCCGTGGCGGCACCGGCGGCGAACGCGGCCAGCACGACTAGCACGTCGCCAATCATCTCGCGCTCTCGGAGGGGAAGCAACTCGTCACTTTTCAGGCAGCCGGCGCGTTCGCGAATGCCAAGGCTCTCTGGATCATGTTGGCGGCCAACTGGCACATCAGCCACTGCTGGGAGGCGGCGGGGAGAACTTCTCGAGCTATTTCCGAATCGATTCGATCGACCAATTGACCGGCGCGGAGCAGTCGCCATGGTGCTCGACGCGCTGCCAGCGCCGTACCTGGACGTGCTGACGGTGCACTCACGGCGGCTGCTGTCCAAGTCGCGCGCGGAGATCGCGGCCAAGGAGCGCGCGCGGGACGCACTCCGGCCCGATGCGCTCGCGTCCGGACCGCAAGGCGACGACCTCGCGGCGTTGGCGGCGTCCGTGCGGCTGCTGCTCGAGCCCGTACAGCTGCCGGACTTGGACCACACGGGCCTCGCGCCGGCGGTCGCGGCGACCGGCAAGCCGCCGCAGGGCGAGGGCGTGCTGCTCTTCTACCCCACAGGCGCCAAGAACGCCAACATGCGCGAGTTTGTTCGCGAGACGCTGGACAAGCACCAGCTGCTCCGCGGCGCTGCGTCCACGGCCGGCCTGCTGGACACGGAGGCGTCCTCCTCACCGTCGCTGGCCGCTTCGGCGTCCACGCCGGCCATCACGTCGGCGACCGCCAAGGCGACGGCTAAGCGCAAGAAGAGCAAGCCCGCCGCGGCCGCTCGCTCGCTCGTCAAGGCCGCCATGTCGCCGAGCGCGCGGCTGGACCGCGAGCTGACGCGCCAGGCCAGGGACGTGCTCGCGGCACTGCGAGCCAACTCGTCCAAGATCAACGAGCTCATCGCCAAGTGAGAACAGGACACACGCAAGTAAACGTATCGACGGGGCTGCTGCTCTCATTGCTGACCGCTGCGCGCGCCTCGCCTTCCTTCTTCCTACCTGATGATCACCTGTCTGTGACCTGCACCCTGTGACCTGCGCTTACTTGGTCTGCAGCACACCCGCGGCGATCAGCTTCTCGATCTTGGCCATGATGCCCGGGTTCTGCAGGTGGCGCTGCGCACCCATCGGGTCCGTCTGGAAGTCGTTCAGCACGTTCTGCATGACCGGGTCGCGCAGAATGGCCTGGATCTCCGGGTCCGCCATCCCGTGGGCCGCGCGCTCCTCGTCCGTCTCGCCGCTCTGGATCTTGTACATGACGTTCCGCAGGCCGTCCTGGCACTCCTGGTTGCTCGGGTCGATCTTCAGGCCCTTTTCGTAGCTCTCCCGCGCCTTGTGGAACTCCTTCATGAACATCTGGATCGCACCCATGCGGGAGTACGCCTTGACGTAGTTCGGGTCCAGCGCCAGCGCCTTCTCGCAGTCCTTCTTGGCGTCCACGAACGACGTCAGCTTCGTGTACGCCGCCGCGCGGTTGGCGTAGTAGATGGCGTTCGACGGGTCGCGCTTGATGGCCTCCGAGTAGCGCTCCACGGCCTGCGGGAAGTCGCCGGCCTTGAAGTACTCGTTGCCCTCGTTCTTGGCCGCCAGCGCCTTCTCCGGGTCAATGTACGCGAGCTCCCGGGCCTTGCGCGCCTTGACCTGCAGCGTCTTGATCTTCTTCTCCACGTCCTTCGTGCGGTTCTCCACCTGCGCGGCCTCGTACATGTTGATCGCCGCCTCCAGGTTCTCCTTCGTCTCGCCCTTCTTCAGGTGCGCGTTGCCCATGCGCACGTACGCCTTGGCGATCAGCGCGTAGTCGGCGCGGTTGGCGCGGCCGACCTCGATCGCCTTCCTGCAAGTCACCACAGACAGCCCAAGTCGTTAGCATGCGTGCACTCCGCATCAAGCGCACCGCAGATAGCGCAGAGAGACGTACTTGCAGTCGTCGATGCACGCGTCGAAGTCGCCCATCTCGAGGCGCACAGCGGCGAGGTTGCTCAGGTACGACATGTTGGTGGCGTCCTTCTCGATGGCCTCCTTGTAGCACTCGATGGCCTCGGGGAACTTCTTTTGCTTGTACAGGGCATTGCCGCGCTGCTTGGCGTCCTCGGCCGCCTTCTTGGCCGCGCGCTCGGCCTGCTCCTCCTCCGACAGGTCCTCATCCATGGGCTCCGGCTCGGGCGTCTTCGGTCGCGCAGCCTCGTGCTGGGCCGCGGCGGGCGGCTGCTCGTCCGCGTCCTCCGGGCCGTCCATGTTGACGTTGAGGCCCATGAGCTCGCCCAGCACCGTCATGACGCGCGGATCCTGCAGGTGCACGTTGATCTTGGCCGGGTCGCGCTGGATCTCCTGCAGCTTCTGCACGAACTCGGGGTCGCTCAGCATGGGCGACAGCCGCGGGTTCGTCGCGATCTTGGCGAACATGTCGGGCCCGAACGCGTTCGCGAACGGGTTGAAGGACGCCTGCGCCTGCTTCGCCGCCTGGTCGCGCTTGGCATCCGCCGCGCCGTTGGCGCACGCCGCGTTGCCCGGCTCCACCTTGAGGCCCTCGTCGTAGGCGGCCACGGCCTCGTCGTAGCGCTTGAGCGCGTGCAGCGCCGCACCCTTGCGCGCGTGGCCCTTGGCCCAGTCTGCCTTGACCTTGATGCACGCCTCGGCGTCCTCCAGCGCGTGGGCCGCGTCGTCCATCGACAGATACGCCGCCGACCGGTTCGAGTAGAAGACGTGGTCGCTCGGGTCCAGCTCGATCGCCTTGGTGTAGCACGCGACGGCCTCCCGCGCGTCGCCCGCGCTCAGCGCCGCGTTGCCCTTGGCTTTCCACTCGCTCGCCATGCTGCTGCTTGCTGCTTGGACGTTGCCTGTCTCGAATTCACTTGCGCGCAGTATGCAGAGGGGGTCGTGTCCGCCGCGCCTTGGATTCCGGAATGACCCAGCTGGCCAAGCCATCAGAAACTTGGGTCAAAAAAGTTCTCGAACATGGCACGATATTACGGACATTTGATTGGCTGAAAAGGAGGTGATCATCACTCCGGACGGAGTTATTGTGGACCACTATTTCGCAATAGCGCCGTATTTTGGGTCAGCGAGAGGAACAGCAAACCCGGTCCGCTTTGTTGGTGATCAACAACTGCCATGGATGGTCCACCTCGCAGCAAGATCTATCGCTGATCAGCGTGTCCCGGTCGCGAGCGACCCATTCGTAATGCCCTCCAGCTATTTGAAGGTCGCTTCGACATAAGATATGGACGCATGGATAGTAAACGCCACGGTAGAGGCATGGCATGCGGCAGGACCGCAAAGCTGCTTTAGTGCATTTCCTCCTCATCATCGCCATGTGGCCGTTCGAGTGGTGTCGCCTCATCTTGTGCGTCGGGTCGGCCGTCGTCAACGAGACAACGCGACATTCAATGACAGCAAGGGTAAGTTCTTTCGTGAGGTGACAACGATGCCATAACAGCGAATTCCTTCAGCAATTGCGAGCGTGATCGATGCGCTCAAAAGTGGCAAACCATTTTGTAAGGAAGGTAAAGAGCGACCCCAACCTCGACCGCTATAGGTCAGCCGTGTTGTGCTTGTTGCTTCTCCAAGGAAAGAGAAAAGTAGGTGTTTGATTTTTGTAGGGATTGATGGAAAGAAGGACAGAGTACGTGGGGTTGGATCGCCAGTGCGGGGACTGTCAAAAACCCAAGTGATGGAGCGCGTTCAGAACGCTCGAAGAGCTCATTGTGGCGGCGACATTCACAGCTGCATCGTGGCGCCCCCACTCTTGAAGGTAGACGGTGCGATGCACGGGTTCTTTCAGCTCCACTTTACATGTCACGATGACGTGAAGGCCCAAAAGGGCACTCGCGGAATTGTCCGTGTTGTCGGGTGGTTGCACCCAGAGCTCCGCAACTTGCTGCGTTTTGACAACCCAACCTGGCCTGGTTCATCAGCAAAACGATCGGTCCCGCTTGGCTTCGCTCAGTGCATCACCTCGAGATCTTTGACGTGTCGACGGAGCTGTACATCCCAGTTCACTTTTTCCCACTCAACCTCGCCCAGTGGTCAATCATTTGAACTCTCATGCAATGAATTGCACGACTTCCCGAAAAAAGCCAAACTTGTCAGGGTTGATTTTAACACAAAGGTGATATTGACGTATACAACATAGGCATGCCATTGAACTCAAAGACATCCGAGTAGAATCGCAGCGAGTGTAGATCGAAGTGTGCGCAGTTCTCCTCGCTTGCAACGAGCCGTCGGATCACGATCTTGAGGAAGATGACATAGACAGCGACGACGATCCTGATACCT
>JAADYH010000419.1:0-21551 GCA_023338125.1 Phytopythium aichiense | reverse complement strand
GCGTGGCGGTGCCGCTCCCGGTTCGTCGTCGGAGGAGACGGTCGAGGAGATCACGGAGACGACGGAAGACGGCGAGACGATCGTGCGTCGCGTGGTGCGTGGCAGTGGCGCTCCGGGCAGCTCGTCGGTGACGACGGTGACAAGCTTCGCGAGTCCTGAGTCCGGCAGTAGTCGTTCTGGATTGCAATATCGCGATGCTGTTATTCGTGGTCAGAAAACGGGCAACGCTGTGCGCATTGTGAAGACGGGGAGATCGGACGGCGAGATTGCTGAGACGTCGCGTCGACAGGATGACGCGTGGGATGCGAATGCATCGGTTCGTTCTGTGGCCTCGTCGATTTCGACTACCGTTGCCACCACTGGCAATGTGGCCAAATTCCCGGCGGTTCCTGCTTCAGCAACTCGGAGCTCGAAACAAAGTGCGAGGGCAACTTCGAAGACGTCCACATCTGTTGGTGAATCCAATCCTGTCGGCGGAGAGGGGTTGAAGTCGAGCGCCAGTGACGCGTCAAGCCATCGTCAACAGCCAGCTTCTGAGAGCTCGTCAGGATTTGTTACTTCCACCAAGAAGCGCCGATCGAAAACCAAGCAGTCGCAGGTCACGGCTTCTGCATCGGATGACGTCTCTGTGCTGCCGAAGACGAAGTCGGATCGCCGCACATCGCAGCACGAAACCTTGTCGACAACGCGGCAGGAGTCGAAGAGCAAGACGATCGCACCCGCTGACGAGTTTGAACCGGAAGATGAGGATGACGATGAAGTGATTGAGGACAAGCACGCTGTGTCGTCATTGCAATCGACCTCCACGTCTGTGGCTGCCAGTACGAAGAGCACCGAGATGGACTCGACGTCCGGTGAAGTGTTGTCATCGACGGTGACCTCCGCTAGAAGCACCAAATTACTGCGTTGTGGTGTGGAACTGACGTTGGCGTTTGAAGACGTCACGCACAAGGCCGCAACGACTACCGTGAAGCCAGGGAAGGGTGCGGTGGAGATAGTGCAACTCCAGGGAGTGTCGGGATACTGCGCATCTGGCTCGTTGACTGCCGTGATGGGATCGACAGAGCAGACTCGCGCGACACTCTTGGCGTTTCTGGCTGGCCGACGTGACGCGACTGCTGACCTCTTCGAGGGTAAAGTCTTGCTCAACGGTCATGTTGCGGACCAGAGTGTGCGTCAACGCGTCGTTGGGTATTGCTGGTCGCACGATGCGCTCTGGAGCCATCTGACTGTTCGCGAGACGCTGCTGTTCAGTGCAACGTTGGCGGGCGAGAGCAGCGCGTTTGTGGACGCGTGGTTGGAGCTCCTGGATCTCCAAGCAGTGGCTGAACACCACATCGGCGAGTGTGCGTTGGACCAGAGACGCCGAGTGTCGCTTGGTGTCGAGCTTGTCGCAGGGACGAGCGTCCTTCTCGTGGATGACCCGACCCGTGACCTGACGGACCAAGGAGCCAAGGCAGTGATGAACTCTCTTCGCCGAGTGGCGAAAACGGGCCGAGCGGTGCTATGCGCGCTGGATGACCCGGCTCCCAGTGTTCTTCGTGCGTTCACGCGCCTTCTGCTGCTCTCGCGTGAGAGCGGGGAGCTTGTCTTTGCTGGTGACGTTGGGACCGACTTCAAGCTGTTCACAAAGTACTTGCAGACTGCCTGGAGCATCAAGAAGCTGCCACCGTCGGCATCCGCGGGGTCCACCTCGAAGAGCTCGATTGCGTCGTGGGCACTCCAGCACATGGAGATCGGCAACGGAAAGTCTTCGTCGGCAGCCAAGTTTGTCAAGCTGTTCAGTCAGAGTGAGGTGAAGCGGACTTGGACGGCGCAATTGCAGCGTGTCGGTGTTCTGCGTCCTACCAAGACTGTGCCGGCTGTCATCACGGCGAACAGCTCATCCAGTCATGCTGCCTCAACGTGGTTCGGAGCGTCGGTGGGGACCCAGCTGCGATGGGTGATGTGGCGCTTTGTGATTTCGTACTGGCGCCTGATCGTGTGGACGACTTCGCGTGTGACGATCAGCCTTTCACGCCAGATGGCGGTGGCGGTCGGCGCCGTGCTGTTCGGACTGTTCATCATGCTCCTGTGGGCTCGACAGGATGAGTACGACACATTTGCGGGAGTCAACCACGGTGTGGGGTTGATCGCGTGGACGACTCTTCTCTCTGGCGCGCTGCTGGGTGCGGGAGCCGTCTCACGCGCACTCGAGGCTGGCAGAACCTTCCGTCGAGAGCACGCCTCGCAGACGTACTATCCAGCATGGGTGTTCTACGCGTCCGAGGGACTGAGCGACGTGCCGTTGGTCGCCGTTGTGACGTTTGTGCTCACGAGCATCCTGTTCGTCGTGTTTAGCCTGTGGCACACGACCAGAGAGGGCAGCTTCTGGCTGTACTGGCTCATCCTCACGACCTTCGTGCTCACGCAACTGTACTGCGCGCAGTGGCTGGCCTACGTGACACACCGCGCACATGTTGCGATCGCCGGGATTGTTGGGCTCAACGTCTTCTCGCTGATCGTTGTCCGCTTCGTGCCTTCGCTGCTGTGGCTGCTCTCGATTACACCGCAGCGTTACGCATTCGGCAGCCTGTTCGCGATTGCGTTTGGCGACTGCAGCGACCCCCATGGCCATCACTACAGGTCGGAGACGATTCCGTGCCACCCGCTGCGCGAGATCCCGAACGACGCGGTCCCGTACTATGAGCAGCACCGTCACCAGCAGGTCACGGTGCACTCGTACGTCGCCGACGAGTTCGCTTCGAGCCGCGAGAACGTGGCATTCAACGTGTGGATGCTGCTCGCGTGCCTCGTGGTGTTCCGCTACCTGGCAGTTGTTGCGGTGCAGCGCCGTCGTGTCGTGTACGAGCGTCGGCCTTGAACCAGCGGTTGAGCGAGTAGCGGCAACAAAGGAGAAGTAGATGCATTTGTTTCATGAATTCAGCTGCGATGTTGACGTGCATCTAAAAGGAATGACTTGGTTTTGCCAGTCGTGTTGTTGGTCACTTCGTCGTTTTTGTTAGATCACTTCTTCAGCTGGCAGACAGCGTCGCGACTGTCCAACTATCCAACCATCCAACCAACTGGCCACGCTTGAGAGCTCGGGCCGATAGCTAGCTGCTTGAACCTTTCGAGCCTTCACCACACTCCCCCGAGCGGAAAAGGTGGTGCACGGCAGGAGCAGCCGAGGCAACCTCCTCAAGCCTAAAGCCAAATCAGGCGGAGTGACGCGTTCTCCAGCTTGCCGTCGGCGATCGAGTCTGTTTCGTTGAACGCCACAGCGGCCGGTGGGAACGCTGTCCGGAGCTCAAACGCGCGCGAACGCGCTTCAGGAATCTGGTTAGATCAACGACAAGCGAACATGTCAGATCGGACGACCCAAGAGAGTGCTCGGTCCGTTGGGAGGCATTGCTTGCCTGCTCTTTCACGTAGAGCCACAAAATGGAAAGCGGGTCGGATCTGAGGAAGCGACGCGTCAAACGCGTGCCATCGGGACCTCGGATTTGGACCCTCGTCACACCAGCAGCACCGTCTACATATCCACACAGAGCATTAAAAACGAGTGAAGTGAGAGCAGAACCCAACGAACACGAGCAATGGTAATCTCACCTTGCGGTTCAGGACCCAGCGGAACGAGCTCTTCCTCTTCCTCTTCTTCTTGCTTTTGCTCCTGCTCATCGTCGCCAGCGTTGGCAAAATCTCCTTCTTCGCCATCGTTTTGCAACGAAGCTGCAATAGCAGCCGCAAGCTGGTCATCTTCAGAAGCGTCCATGAAATCGCTCTGTGCCTGCTGTAACCTGGCAGTTAGAGTTGCGACTCACGTCACTGCTTTGCGAACCTGCAGGCATACCGGAGAGGAGGAGGACGGTGGCACCGCTGGCGTGGCCACCGATTCAAACGTGTTTGTGCAGCAAAAGTCCGACACTGAACGCATTTCACAACAGAAACGACGTCAGCCCACTTTCAGCGACGCTCATGTCGTGGCACGTACGCTTTTCCGTCATGTCTTGGGGCTCCAGGAATCCATTCCAGCGCTGCAAGATCTCGCCCGTCCGTGGATCAATGATGGCCACAATCGGCAGCGTATCGCGGTCGATCTGGTACAAGCTGCAAAACTTCTTGCCGTGGTCGGAGGCCCAATAGTTCTGGCATGCCAGCAGAATCGTCGCTATCATCAGTGCTGTCATTGCGGCATCTCCCGTCGTCTCGAGCCACGCACCTGCCAAAAGACGAATCCGCTCGCGACGAGGTTCTGCACGACGTCGTCTGACCACGTGTCGCGGTTCAGCATGTGGCTGGCGAACATGATCTCGTCCTGGATGTTCACGAGCAGCCACTTGCCCTCGTTTTTGGCATGCATGCGAGCCTGCAGCCCACGGGCGACTAGCGTCAGAAGCCGCGCACACAAGACATGATGCAGAGAGTGATGCATTGCCACGCACATCGGCGTAGGTGCCTTGGAACATGAGTCCGACCGGCGGCTGGAACAGCGCGGTGAGGTCTCTGGGCTGCGAGTCGGCAGGGGCGTCGTCTCGTTCCGCGCCGCTGAAGGAGCCAAAGGCCGTCGAGATCTGGTTCGACTCGGCGTTCATGGCGGCGATACTTTCCGCCGCGAAGTCGCGATACTGGTCGCGCAAGCGGCGGATTGCCACTGCACCGTGCAACACAATACAAGGGAAAGGACGCTTTGTGAGACGCGTCTCTGATCGCGCGGAGGCTGCAGCGCCACGTACTCGGGTCCACTTCGTAGTCGACGAGGCGCTGCCGCTTCGCTGCGTCGGGCGCTCGGACGTCACTACGCGTGGCCACCGCGTCGTCAGGCGTCGAGCAACAACGACAACAACAACGTCCGCGAAAACTCAACAGCGACAACGGACTCATCTCCGAAGCTAGCGGCGGCTGCCGGGGCCGCCGACGCGCTTCCTGTGGCTCCGCCTCCCCCGCTCTCCATGAACAGGTTCACCTGCGTGGACGTGCAGTCAGTCGCGGATCACCCCGCCGCGGCGTCCGTGGCCCAGGCGACGCACCGCCTCGTCCAGCTTCCAGTTCGTGAGCTGCGAGCACCCATCGCCGTCGGATGCGTCAGTAAAGTTCACACGGGAAGAAGAGCAGACCGCCAGGGAGGAGCACGCACCTCGAGGAACTGCAGCGCGACCGCCGAGTCGGCCCCCGTGATGCTCATGAACCTGCAGGCAGACGCGGACGGACGCACAGCCGTCAGGAGACGCATAGCACCCGCTCAGCGCTCACTACAAGCCGCCAGCGGGGATTGGGGGGCGGGGGAGGGTGGAGGGGCGACGCACGCGGCCAGCGAGTCCTGCGACGCGTCCGCCATTGTGGGCTTTCTCCGCTTCCTTCTCTTGTGTGAGGGAGCGGTTCAACAGTGTCCAGAGAATATCCAGAGAATAGAGATCGACATCGTCCAATGACTTGGTGTCACTATGGTATGACACTTCACGGCAGATACCACTGGATTTCTGAACATGGTTGACATGCCAAACGAGTTCGTTGCCGTCCCGGATGAAGCTTGGCGATCTGCGCACACGCCGCTGGTGAGTTCATATGAGAGCTGTGAGACCTTAGTGTGGGTCGCACAGCTCTTGAGCCGGAGGGGGAATGTGGCCACCACTCCGAGGTTTGCGTTCGCGCACGAGTACCATGGTGGTTGTACCTGCGAGGCTCCAAGATGCTGCTTAGAGGAAGAAGACTCTGGTGGCTCGCCGGCGATCGGCTAAACAGTTGCCGACCCGATCACCCGGTCACGCCGTTGGAGGTCTCCTGCTGCAGCGTAAAGTGTGCTTCGACTCGAGCATTGAGCGTCAATTCCAGCTGCATGGCCGTAAAGAGAGCACTAGCAGACCGGCGTCCAGGGCAGCGACCCAGCGAATGACCAATGCGGAGTGGACGTGCTCGCGCTGTTGAAGTTGCCAACTCGAGTTCCTCGGAGAGCCCACACGTCGCCTGCAGAATGGTGGCGTGAAGAGCGGTATCCGACGATTCAATGCATGTTCAGCTCGCCCGGCCACTTATTAGAGCCCAATCGGTGGGGCCTGCACGAACAACTTCGCACTCGCTGCAAGCAAATGATGCAGCAAAGAGACCGAGCAAAAGGTGCTTGTTATTCCCCGGATGCCAGCCTTCCGCGCGTGCAAACTATACAACGTTGACGTTCGCGCGGTGTACCACCAACTGCGCACTGTCGGGTTCAGTGCGAGCTGCGAACAAAGAGCTAGTGCGTCCATGACCAGCGAGTAGCGGCGCTCAACGACAGCAGGCCTACCATCAGCAGCATTCCCACCGCGTGCAAAGTTTACCGTTCCGGGGCACGGGAATCGGAGCGTTGCGTCCGTCAGCCATGCTGTCGGCGTCCGATGATGATAAGCGAATGTACCTGGCAGCCGCGTGATGGTCGAGCTCGGCTAGAAGGTGTGTCGAGCGAGGACTTCCGCTCGGAATGCGTCTCGGGCAGATAGATCGCGTGCGCCGGTGGAAGAAGACTTGATGGTGTCCCTCCTCATGTACGGGTCGTCTGTGCTGCTGAGCAAGATGGTGGCGTCCAGCTCTGACTACGAGATCTGGCACGAGGCATCCGACGCTGCTCCGTGGCCTCCGCGCGCCAACCACGGCACGATCGTCGCACTCAAAAGCAGCAGCAGTCGCTCAGACCCTGGCACTGCCGTGCAGCATTGAAGGCACCAGCATTGCTGGGCGTTCACGCGCGGATCATGCCGCACCAGTTCCTGCAGAGGCACTGCTGTGACCGACCGAGGTACGCGGTGCTTGCGTCCGTGGCACGTCCGTGTTGCCGCCCGTCAGAGGGACCATCCATCGCTCGACGACCCGGCCTGGCGCTGGCCCGACACTTGATTCCTCTTGCACAGGCCGGCCGGATGCGTAACCGCGCGTGTCTGCAATTCGAATATCGGTTCTTGCGGGTGAACATGTTCGAGAGGCCTTGTTTGTTCAAACCCAAGTGATTTACAGCTGAGCATATATAGAAGGATCGCGACCACGCATGGCTGCAGGTCCGGCTTGGCTCCCACGTATCCCCCATTTGCAGCCACCTTGGACCTGATCAAGTCTAAACGATTATTTATGCTTGGCATTCATATTGTAATAATATATCAAAAGCGCTATACTATATGTTCAAGGGTATAGAAAACAAGTGATAGCTGAAAAGGTAAAACCTCGCGCGGGTTCAACTTGAGCCTGGTCGTGAATCAAGGTTTTCCTTCGTTTCTGCCCCGCGCGCGCAAGTCTCTCGCGCCTGCAAGTCTGAAGCAAATCCGCGTCCCGAGTGCAACTCGATGACGGTGGCGGCCGGGAGGGGAGACGTGACGACGCACAGGGGGAGGGGCAGGCGCCGCGGATCTTCATGGGGGTGAGTCCCCTCCCGCCCCCTCTGGCCTGGACCCACAGGTAGGGCGGTCGCTTCGGTCTCCGCGGGCGTTGGTCTCATTCCGCTTTTCGCCCCCAAGCAGCGCAGACCTCCCTCCACCTCCCCCCCTTCCCCCTACTCCGCTCAAGATGACCCGTCTCGCAGGCGTACGTGGCAGCCCTGGCGATGACTATCATGAGGTGGCGATGACGGTGCTGACTGTCGCGTTGTATGGCTGACACACAGCTCGAGCTCGGCGGCACGACGTGGCTGCTGGCCATCGCGGTGGACGACCCGCAGAACATCGTGGAGAAGACGCGCATCGACACGACGACGCCCGACGAGACGCTGGCCGCAGCCGTCGCGTGGCTCAAGACGCAGACGTTCGACTCGATCGGCATCGCGTCCTTCGGGCCCATTGACCTGAACAAGCAGAGCGAGACGTACGGCTTCATCACGAGCACGCCCAAGCCGCACTGGGGCAACACGGAGATCGTGGGCGTCTTCCAGCGCGCCTTCCCCGGCGTGCCCGTCGGCTGGGACACGGATGTGAACGCGCCGGCCATGTACGAGGTCACGCACGGCGGCCACGGCAACGTCTCGAGCGCCGTCTACATCACGGTCGGCACGGGCGTCGGCGTCGGCATCTGCGTCGAGGGCACCCCCGTGCACGGCTACATGCACCCGGAGGGCGGCCACTGCCAGGTGCCGCGCGCGCAGGCCGACATCGACAACGACTTCCACGGCACGTGCCCGTTCCACGGTGCCTGCGTCGAGGGCATGGTCGCGTCCAACTCGATCGCGGCGCGCACGGGCCTGGACCGCCGCGAGCTCGAGAGCATCACGGACGACGACCAGGTCTGGGACACGATCGCGCACTACATGGCCTTCCTCTGCGTCAACATCACCTTCATGGTCTCTCCGGACGTGATCGTCATCGGCGGTGGCATCGCGCGCCGCGCCAAGCTCTTCGACCTCATCCGCGAGAAGTTCGTCAAGGCCGTCAACAAGTACGGCCAGCAGCCGCCCGTCGCCGACTACATCAAGCCCTCGTTCCACCCGGAGATCGGCCTCGTCAGCTCGCTCGAGCTCGCTCGCCTCGAGCTGGTGGCCAAGAAGGCGTAGAGAGTTGCCGAGCGTGGTCGCGCGGCCGAGGACGAGTTCCTCGGCTCGCTGCGGCCACACGTAGTTGTAGTGTTGCTAGTGCTTGTTCCCGATGGACGCAGAGGAGGGCGGATAGCTCCTCTCGCCTCATCGCGCGTGTGCTGCTTGCGGGGCACGCGGCCAACGAAAATACCAATCTCCAAACACAACCAGCGACTCTTCACTCTTGGCAGCAAGTGCCCACAAGAGATGATGGCGTGGCGACGCGACTGGGACGCGCTCTTTGTCGGCTTGAACACGGCATCAAGCGCTGCTCCGCGGCTAGGCATCGACTATGTCGCGGCCAGCGCAGCGGAGACGACGCTGCAACTCCGCGACGCCGGCCTGAAGCTGCGTCTGCGTCAGGATCTGGCGCGCCATGGCATCGCCGGTGTTGTGTGGAACTGCGTACGTCGTGGTGCATCCCACCCCGATGCGTCTCTGACAGGTCACTCATCGTGGTGCCTTCGACCAGGCACGAGCAATGGTAGCGTGCCTGGGCGACAATCCGGGTCTGCTGGCCCACGGCCACGCGCTGGAGCTCGGCGCCGGCCCCGGAGCCGTCGGACTGGCCCTGGCCGCCGCGGGGCTCGTCGACTCCGTCACGCTCACCGACCTCGAGGCGGTGCTGCCGCTCACGCTTGAGAACGTCGAGTTCGCGAGCAGACAAAGCGCCGAGGTGGCTGCCATGGTGCGCTCAGGGCGACTGGCCACGCGGTCACTCTGCTGGTGCGTGGGTTGCGACTGAGGTCAGGTAGGAATCACTCGCTGAACGTCTGTCGATCACGGGGACAGGGGTGAGCACCGCGGGGACTCGGGTCCTCGCCCCAGCGCCATCCTTTGCTCCGACTGCCTGTACGACGTCACACAGTTCGCACCGCTGCTCACCACGCTGCTCGAGCTGACCGAGCACAGCCAACGGCAGGGTGAGAAGGAGACTCCACTTGTTCTGGTAGCGTACAAGCAGCGGTTCCCAGCGTACGTCCCGGAGATGAAGCGCGGCAGTGAGGAAAGTAAGCAGCTGACTGATCCGATCCGCGTGGCCTCGTTGCGCAGGAAGGAGCGCGCGTTCTTCGTCGACGCCTCCCATCACTTTGACGTGGAGGTGTACGCGTCCACCAGCAGCGGAGAGCTCGTCCGGTTCTTCAACGACGACATCTTCATCTGCAAGCTTCGGCGCAAGAGACTGAGCGACGGAGGGCTGCCGCGCGACGACCAACCTACCAAGGAAGCAGGGAACAATGGCACAGAGTAGCAGACCCGCGCAGGAACATTGCAAGTCGCAGTTTGCGACACCATTGTGGTCACCACAAGATCCGAGAGCAAACTGGATTGAGCACAATACAAACCACAACGAACCACTCCGTGCTCCTTCCCAGCCACCTCGGCCACCGTTACACGGCGCTTCCTTCGGCTGCGAACGAGACACTAAAGCTTGAGGAAGCGCAGCACGTCCTTGTCGAAGCACGACTTGACCAACGTGTCTCCGTTCAGGATCTTGGTCGTCGCCACAATGATATCGTACGGACCTGTTTACATTGCCAAGCACAACGTACGTCAGTGTCTCCGCAACACACCTCTATCACAACACCATTCATCCACACAGCACCACGCACATTCTGGCTGTCGGGACACGTGTCGGAGCGCCGCGATCTCCATAAACGTGACCCCACCCAGGTAGTAGACCAGCATGACCTTGCGCTCCTCGCTGCCGAAGCTGTCAGCCTTCGCAGCCGCGGCTGAGCTCGCATCATCCGCTTGGTTGTTCGCACTCGCCTGGGAGACCTCTCCGGACGGCCCCTGCAGCTGGCGGAGACCCTCTTGGATCGAGCCCCAGCCGCGTGGCTTGGTAGCACTTTCCACCAGGCGCACCGACAGCGGCGCGTAGCCTGCGGCGTGGCTCCGGCTGACGTACGAAATGTCCCGCGGGTTGCGCGGGTCGACGTCGTCGTTGAGCAGGCGGAAGATCTTGCGGGCCGCAGCAAACCCGCTGGCTTCTGTCCACAGCGTGTCACGGCGGCGCAGGAGGCCAGCCTTCTCGAGGTTCGTAAGCGCCAGCATCATCTCGAACCCGTACGTCTGGACCAGCTCGCGGCGAATGTAGTCGTAGTTCTTTGCCTTGATGCCGCCGTTGGTGATTGACTGGAGGCAAAACTGGCGCAGCACACTCAGCAGCGGGTCCTGGAGGCCAATTCGCTCTTCCATCTGGTCGAAGATCGTCTCCCCCATGAGCATCGAGTACTCGGCGACTTTGAGGTCGCGGAACGACTTGGAGTCCGTCGTCTTCTTGATCAGCTCGGCAAGGTTGATGTGCTGCTGCAGCGACTGGTAGTTCTGCTTTAGGCCTGGGATGCGCTTGACGAACTCGCGGATCTCGCTGATTGACGCGTCGCGGTTCTTCCGAAACTCATCGTACCGCTCGCGAATGTCGCGCGCCTGCTGTTGCAGGTTCATGCCGAGGCGCTCGACGTGGTAGTCGCGCACTTCCGCGTACAGCTTGTCATTCGAGTTGAGCGGGACGGACACCTGCTTCTTGTCTCCAGACGACGACGGGGGCGCCGACGCGGCGCTTCCCGGCGCCGACTCGTCGTCCGCGATAAGATCCGCGTCGACAGTGATGAAGCCGTGCGTGATGCCCACGATCTCGTCCAAGAGTCCTTCGTAGGTGAGCGGCGTGCACATGGGCGTGGCCAGGTCGACGTTGCGGTCGATTAGCACGAGCGTGTCGATCTCCGGGTCGAGCACGCCGATGGGGTTACCGGCCACCTCCTGCTCACGCTTGAAGTGGGTCATCATCTGCCAGACGATCTTGGACATGACGCCCTTGTACTTGACGTTGGGGATCATGCCGAAGATGGTCTGCAGCTTGATGATGGAGCCCGCGACCGTGTGCAGGTTGGTCTTGTCGTTGTCGACGTAGAAGTCCTTGAAGCACGAGTCGAGCTCAAGCGTGAGCAGGTCGTCGTCAAACGGGATGAGGTCGAGCTTGTACTCGCCGACGCTGAGGCTACCGAATACGCCCTCCTTCTTGAGCACCTCGTCGCAGACGAGCGACCGGCGGCTGACGAAGTAGAGGTGGAAGCGCTTCTTGCCGCCGCTGGTGCCGCCCTCGCCGGCGCCGAGCTCGCGGATGTACTTGGACACGTAGCGCATGGCGCGCACGGACGGGCGCACGAGGAAGAGCACGAACTCGCAGCCCGTCTTGATGGTTTTGCCGAACGCGTGGAAGTCCTTGATGCCGTGGTCCTTTAGCACCGCCGTGCCGTCCACGAGCACGTGATTCAGCGGCCCGTTCAGGTCTGGGTCCAGCACCAGGCAGATGTCCTTGCCGATCGAGTCCAAGATCGAGAATAGCTCGCGCCGAGAGTCCTCGCGCAGCACCGCCAGGTTCAGAACCCCATTCTCCAGCGTCGACGCCTTCGACATGCTTCTCGTCCGCTCCTTCTCGGGCCGTCCCTCGGCACCTCCGAACGCCTCCGACTCGCGCTTCTCGTTGCAATTGCGCTCGGGATCTCCCCCTTCTTCCAGCTCCACGGGTCGGGTCTGCACATCACAGCCAGCCCAAACGGGTTAAACCCGTTTTTAATATACAAATTGCTTTAATATCGAGAAACGGGCTGAAAGAACCAAACCTGCAGGACCGACCCGCGCGACCCAGGAGCTACATACGTCGTTGACCGTCACTCCTGCCGACCACAAAGCCCCACAATTGACCAATTGATTGGCATCCTCCGCCGTCCTCCGACTCCGATGGCGGCGATGCTACGGGTGCTGCGGCGGCCCTCGAGCGTCTCAACAGCCTCGGGAGCTGGCGGGCAGAGCCTGCGGTCGGTGGTGACCAGGGCGTTCTCGGGTGTGGCGCAGAGTGAGCACGAGCCCGAGCAGGAGCGGCCGGCGGTGCTCACGCGCGAGTTCATCTACGGATCGCTGTACGCCAAGGAGGCGGGCTACTTTACGACGCAGGGGCGCGAGGTACTGCACGCACCCGCAGACCCGATCGACTTCGGTAACCTGTGGGGCGCGCGCGAGTACCGGCGCGTCGTGGCGCAGCTGTACGCGGCCAAGAAGGAGGCGTGGCTGACGCCCGTCGAGGTCTTTTCGCCCTACTACTCGCACGCGCTGGCCCACTACATGCTCAGCTCGCCCTTCGGCCAGAAGCAGCTCGAGATCTACGAGATTGGCGGCGGATCGGGGTCCAACGCGCTGCACATCCTCAACTACCTTCAGGTGAGCGAGCAGATGGCTGGCTCGTACAACCCCCTCCCTCATGCAGTTGCTAACGTGGACCGGTGCCACAACAGGCGCACGCGCCGGACGTGTACGCCACGACCAAGTACACGCTAATCGAGATCAGCCCCGTGATGGCAGAGCGGCAGCGGCAGCGCGTGGTCACGGCGCACCCGGACCAGTGCACCGTGATCAACCAGGACATCCTGACGTTCGCTGACACGCACCCGGTCGTGAACAACCCGTGTTTCTTCGTTGCCATGGAGGTGCTGGATAACCTGCCACACGACAAGGTGAGCCTCCAGAGCGGCAAATGGCACGAGACGCTGGTCCAGCTGAAGCCAGCCGACGAAACTGAGCAGCCGAGTGAGTATCCGTCTCTGGAGGAAACGGCACGACCGGTCCAGGACCCGCTGATCCGCCAGACGCTCGAGCACTTCGGATGCGACCTGCCGCTTGAAACACGGTACAAATTCAACTTTGGTCTCGCCCGAGCTGCGCGCAAGGTCCTCGGAAAGCAAGACGTTTCGCTCAACTCGGCGTTTGTGCCCACCGGCGCCATGCAGCTGATCAACACGCTGCGCGCCGCTTTCCCCAAGCACCATCTCATCGCAGCGGACTTTGATTCCCTTCCGCCGCCAAACCTGGACGAAAAATCGTCCGTTAAGGCGCTCGAACACCCTCTCAGCCCCACCGCGACGACAGCTGGTCCTCTCTGTGCAGGCAACGCGCCGCTGGTGGCTTCGAAGCTCACCGGTAAGTTGTAGTGCAGACATGGCGCGTGCTTGGACTTGGCTTGACTCCTCGTGCCTCATGGTTGCTGTCGCTATCCACAGGTGTCACGCACGATCACGACACGTACCTGGTGCAAGGAGGCATCGCCGACATTTTCTTCGCCACGGATTTCGCCCGTCTGAAGAAGGCGTACTGCTCCGTTCTGTCTCGCAAGCCCGACGAGGTACAATCACCGTATCGATGTCCTATGGCTGACGGCCTTGGCACTGACACGTTGCGTGGTACCGCTTCTTCAACTCGTACAGGTTTCTGTCGTGAAGTCTTCGGCCTTCTTGAAGGAGTTTGCCGACACGAGCAAGACGAAAACGATCAGCGGGTATGCTGTTGTCGACATTCAAAATGAGTTTCGAGTCATGGTACTAACACCTTTTGTTCCGACGTTGATTGCGACACAGGTACAATCCGCTGCTCGACGACTACTCGAACACCAGCTTCATCTTGTCATGATACCTCAAGGAACGATCATTGGCATCAAAGAATAGCTAAACAGTTGGTGTTCGCCACAGTTCCAGAACCTCCCCGCTCTCAATCACATCAGTCGGAAGGTGAACAACAACATTCAGCAGCAACGAAAGAGGTTCATAGACGCTCAGAGAGCCATACGAGCATACATAAACGGGACTAGGCTGCGCCAAGGAAGATGCGGGCGTGGAAGTCACGGGGCAGCTTTCCCTGCTTGACAGCCTTCGATGCGTACTCGCTGCACCTCGGACAGACGACATACGTGGCGTTGGGGATATCAGCAGACCCTGGGCCGAGGCGTCGAACATCCGAAGGCAAGTGCACCTGCCGTCATGCGGTTGATTAGTCTGCGATCGAGCCAAACGTATCGAGGCACGGAGACCCACCTCGCAGTACGTGGTGACGCAGAATCGGCAATGTAGGTCTGCAAGAATTCCACACAGGTGGCACCGATGGCGCGGGCAGTACCAGGCTTTGCCCTCCGGCACATCATACCCCAGACAGTCTGTGCATATGACGACGCAAAGAGTCAGCAGAGGGAAGGAGACCAACCTCAGATAAAAACCGAGTGTGTACCTTCATGATAGACCTTCGGGCATCGCGCGAATTTGTTGTTCAGTCCCTTCCAGTCGCACTCGATCACCTCTCCGCCGTCCTTACAGCAAAAGCACACGTCTTCCGACTCATCCTCGGGCGGGGATGCTTCTTCGCGACTCACCAGGAACTGGAAATACGAGGCAGCGTAGTCCATCGGCGTCATGAGCGGCTCTTGGATGGCTCCAGCCGACGCCGGCTCTGAAGCTGACGCAGTTGCTGGAGGCGCCAATAAGGATTCTTCTTCGGCCGGAAGGATTGACAGCCGCTTACGTTTTTTGTTCCTGCGGGACACATCTTTTGGAACGGTTGGCGCATTCGCCTTGGACTCGTGCGATAGGCTTTGGGCGTTTGGATCACTGGCAATATCATTCAAAAGAAAAGCGCTGTTAGTGGTCGAATCCGAAACACCGATACATCCGTCGGTGTGTACGTACATCGCGGGGATGTCCTGAAACGTGGTGCAGTTGGTGCACAACCATTGCTTGACCCGCCAGACCTTGTGCGCCTGCCGATCGCCATGTCGGAATGCACACGTTTCAAGACAATCAGCTGCAGGCAATGAATAACTCCCGCCATACATATTGGCACCGACCTGCGCCTTGCCGATAAGCTTCACGATGCACGGCGCACAGTATGTGCTCTTGCACATCTCGTGCACGCACTGCTTGACCTTGTTCTTCGGCAGCGAGCCTGTCGGCTCCGAGCACAAGTTGCACAGGCCCGCGGTCGCCGCCACGAGCGGCCCGCCGCCAGCCGCGCTTGTCACGTTGAGCCGTCGCTGGAGCACCTTCTGGAGGCAAATCTTGCACACTCGGATCTTCCGCCCGCGTCCGTCCTGCGCGGAATTGGGCAACGAAATGGTCAAGACCCACTGCAGCACAACCCCAGGATAGCTTCTACAAGCCACTCGAATCTTCACCTGAAGGACGAACGGGTGGTCTTTCAGGTGGCTTTCGGCGTCGGCCTTGGGGCTAAAGCGGCACATAATGCACTCGGGAGCCTCCGGTTCTGCGTTAGCGACCTGCGCCTCCTTCTGATCCCCTGCCGCGGCTTCACTGCGCATGCTCTCGACCCTACAGTTGCAGCAGTGTGCCGATAAGCATATCAGCGCACGTTCTACGCCCTCCGAGCCAAGCGCGAACGTACTTTGACGCTGCAGGAGGGATGGCATCGAGTTCGGCGCGAGAGTACCGAGGAGAAGTGATCGTGGACGCGGTCACCGCAGCCGGCGTTGTGCTCGCATTGCTGGCCCGCTTGGCCCCGTTCTCCTGGTTCCCAGCTCGATCGCGGGTGCGGGGCCGGCCCCGACCTCGATGCACTGGCGGGTCTGTACCCGCGCCTGCCGGTCCCTTGGACTTCATCTCGAGTGCCCGTGTGGCAGCATCCGCAGCGGCCTGCAAGCCGGCGTTGGACGTCGCGTCCACGTCGCGCTGGACCTGCAGCTCGGTCAGTACGGAGCTGCGCAGCAGTGAGAGCCGTTGAGCGTTCGCGTACGCTTCGGCGGCGCGCGCAAACAAGTCGAGCTCGAAGTCGGAGCGGAAGAAGAAGCAGAAGCACACGCGTGAGGCTGCAGCGGGTGGCGCTAACTCCGCCGACGGCCAGCGCGCCGCCGTGACGTCCGTGCGTGCGTCCCCGCCGGTACTAGACGCGACCTTGGGCGTCTCGGTGGCCACCCACAGCGCCGCGCGCAGCGCCGGCCGCGGGGAGACGCTCGAGAAGCGCACGACGCTCAGGAGCTTGCCCGTCGCGGCGTCCGAGGCAACCACGCGCTGGTCCACACCGACCGCCGTCGAGGCGCCCGGCACGACCAGCGCGGCGTCCGGCGCGACCACGCGGAAGGCCACGTCACCCGCCGCCTCGTTTAGCCGCAGCAGCACGCCGCGGAAGCTCATAGGGCGAAGGAGATGCGTGGAGAAGGGCGGAGAGAAGCGTGGGCGAGACGAGCAGGGATATGAGACGCGTGGGTTACGTCTGCGTCCTTGGGTGGCGTCGGGAGCGCACGGAGCTGGGGGCGTCGAGGGAGCTGGGGGCGTCGAGGGAGCGCGTGCTGAGCCAAAGTGCTTGCTTGAGCCGACCGACGTTGGCCCGTTATGACAGCTTGGCGGGACTCGTGCGGGCCGCGGGTCGGGTTTTAGTCGAGTCGGCGAGGGTCTTGATGAAGTCGGCCTGGCCAAGACCCGGCCCGTTTTGAGGATCCCAACACCAAGAGGCGCGGCGGTTCATTCGCGTTCACTCGGCTATACCAAATTAGATGATATACTGGATACCACAGTGCGTAACATGTTGTACTTGATCAATGTGATCAAATGTGATAGCACTTCTTTTCATAATTGGAGGTAATCTACCTCGTCATGAGCCGATCTTTGCCGAGACGATGGAGGGCCGCAGGCAACGGCACAGCGAGGGAGCCCAGCTCGCGAACAAGCAAGACTGCGGGCGATGACGCCGCCGCCGCCGCCGCCACGTCGCCTGGAAGACGTGCAGGCCTTCCTGGCGCGCTCTGACGCGTCCGCGCACGACAAGATCGACGTGCTCGTCTCGTTCCTCGCGGGCGACGCCGACCCGACGGTGCAAACGACTTGTTCTCCGCTGTCGATGGTGTGAAGACTTCACTAACGGCTGGTCGGTTGACTAGGACACGCGCTTGGAAGGGTTCGTGGACCCGTTGGACGCGGAGAAGGCAGCTAAGCAGGACAAGATCGACGACCTCTTAGACACGCTAACGACGGGAACGACCTCAGCACCCACGGCTCAAGTGAGCGCCGCGTTGTTGGCCACCGAGTATGTGGACCCACTGGACGCCCAGAAAGAGGCCCGAGAGGAGCAGATCGACCAGCTTCTGGACGTGTTGGAGACCAGTGACACAACAACGGGGGCGGCGCTGCTGTCGAACGAGTTCGTCGACCCACTGGACGCCGCGCGCGAGGCCAGGGAGCAGCAGATAGACCAGCTGCTGGACACCCTCACCCCCAACGCGTCGGCGAGTTCGATGCTTCTGGCTCGGAATGCCAACAGCGCTGCCGTGGCGTCGGACAGCGACCCTCAGGTTTTCCTTGGGGCGGCACTGCTGCTCGTCGTGGCCGCGATCCTGGTGGTCGTGACCAAACGCTCTGAGAAGGCGGTCAAGAAGCAGCACGACTGTGCCCAGCAACACCAGCAGGACTTTAGCTATGTGCTGTTCGAGTGAATGGAGCTGCGTGTGACTTGCATGACCGATGATGGAAGGAGCCAACACTCGAAAGACACGGTCGCCAAAATGCGCGTTCAACATGACAACTGTTCGTTCTTTTTCTGTCGGGGTCATTGGCGTTTGTCATGTCCAAAAGAAGCAGAGAGCGCGTCAGAAGTTTCACACAACGTCACCAATCGGGCTCGACACAAATGATCGAGCGTTTTACTCGGCTTCAACAGACCCGAGCGTTTTTGCAAGCGTTAGTTGGCCTCGACAGTGCGCGAGCGTTTTCGCAAACGTTACCAGGTCTCAACGAGCGTTTTGCCAATGTCAGTCGGCCTCGACACTCGTGGTTGGCGTTACGCTGAGCTGACTGGAGCCTTCACGAACACCAAGCAGCAACGACGAATTTAGAACTCCTGGAATAATCCCGACAGGCACCAACGACGCAACTGCCAGGGGCGAAACGGACGGCCCTTTGGCGGCATCTCGGCGGTCAGTTCCCGATTCTCCAGCCCCAGGACAGACCGAAGGCGCCTGACAGCAGGGGGGCGACCGAGAGGGGCTGGCCGCTGGCTTGAGGCTAAGAGCGAGATGGAGGCGCTCGTCTACCTCTCGCAGAGTGCCGACTCGGACGAGGACGAGAACCGCAGACCGACGCCATTGGACCCCGAGTACTGGCGAGGCATCACGCACTCGTTCGACTCGGCTCCTAACCCGGCGTTTCTTGCCGACAACGGCTACGATGTCCGGAGCTTCGTCCGCCCTGTAACAGCGCCGCACCAGAGTTTTCACGGAGCTTACGGGCCTGCGCAAAGTGAACGCAACACTTTCCAGGGAGGGAGTCTCGTAACCTCCCCCGTCCACTACCAGGACAGCCCGCACCAGTTCGTCCCCGTGAGTCCCGTCGCGCATGCTGCGCAGGGTTACGGAAGTGGGGCAGGTGGGTACCTTGGCGGTCCTGGTGCAAGAGGACATGCAGCATATCCTCACGGAAGCGCGCAATACCCTCACGCGGGGCACTCGGACTGGGGAGTTGTGCCGACTGGACACGGCTCCTCAGCGATGGTGTCACCGTCGCAGCTCAAGGCTCAACTACGAGACGCGTTTGTGCGAGCTCAGGCATACCTGGACCTGGTACCTTTCTTTCGGTCGTGCGACCCGACGGGCGTCGGGGGGATTTCGGCGCACACGCTTCAGGAAGCACTTGCGCGCATGGGCGTCATGATTGGCAGCCCGCTCATTAATACTGTCGCTCAGTTGTTCAGCATCCCTGGACGCGGACTGTTGGACTATATCGCGTTTAGCCTGTTTCTCGAGCTTGATGCGCAAGAAATGTGCGTTGTGCATACTCTCGTATGCCGCTAACTTCCATCTCACCACTTCTCATGTTGTTATATGCTCACAGTGAGGACATTCGATCGCTAGGAACAGCCCGGATCACGATTTTGATGAACGCAGGCATCGACCTGAACGATGTGTTCGCCCAAGAGGACGCCCGACGGTCTGGCTTCGTGTCAAGAGCCACTTTTGCGAGCGTCCTTCGCACGTATGGATTCCCGCTTGCAGATCCCGTTCTCCATTTCTTGATGGTGCAGCTCGCCAAGCCAGTGGACACCATGTCGGTCTCGTACACGCGCTTCTTCGAGATGATCGGTGTCAGCAGCGGCGCTGCCACAGTCTGGACTCGGCCGATGACTGCACCTAACCGCTCTAACGAGTTCTCGTCAGCGTACACCAGTTCCTGGCAAGACAATCGGTACGCAGTTCATACGAAGGCTAAGCATCGACTTTTACTTTGCTGTTCTAACACTAGTGTCGATCAGCTTTGCTGCGGCATCAATGGATCCCTACGACCGTCGGATCGACCCGCACATGGCCATCCCCGTGGCTCCACGGCGCGACAATTTTGTCGACCTCGCCGCTGCTGCTCCAGATGTGCCAGCATCTATCCCCCGGATGGGATGGATTTGTCGGGTTTGCACTCACCAACAAGCGGTTGACTGGGCCACGCACTGCGAGATCTGCGAGACATCCAAACCTCGGCCAGGAAGGTATGGTGAGGGCTTTCTCAAGTGCTCGCATTGCAAGTTTGACAACAACTACGACCTAGAAGAGTGCGAGATGTGCGGACGCCCGCTCACGTCTGGCATTAAGAAGAAGCACACGCCACGAAAGAAGAAGTACAAGTCCAAGAGCAAGCGGTCGTCCTACAGGGATAGTTCGAGCTCGGAGTCTTCTTCTTCGTCGTCACCATCATCGTCGTCATCGGATTCATCAGGCCGCCATCGACGATCGGCGCGCAGTCCTCGGCGCAAGTCTGAGCGCCGGTCTCAATCGTCGACCTCACGGCGCGTAGCAGGAGGACGAAAGCCGAGGTTCCAGCGTGGAGAAGAGGTTCAGGCTATCCCACTTGGCGAGCGTGCCTTCGAGGTTGGTGTCATCCGCCGAGTCCACTCGGACTCAACCTATGATGTCGAGTTCGACAACGGGCAGTTCGAGAAGAATATCGACGAAGCCAGCTTGTCGGAGATCTCAAGCGCACGGGTCGTCCGTACTAGTAGTCGACCAAGTGAAGATCGAGGTATTTCCAACGCTGAAAGAATGGGAGGAGATTCGGATGCGAAGTTCGGCATTGGCGACCGTGTTGAGGCTCGATTCCAAGGTGGTGAGCGCTTCTTCAGCGGCACAATCAAGAAGTGCCGTACGGATGGTTCGTACGATATCGAGTACGACGACAGCGAAATGGAAGAGCGAGTTCGCTCAAAGTGCATCAAGCCACTGAAGAAAGAGAAGAGTCCCCAGAAGCCACCAACCAAAAGTTCGCAGGCTGAAAGCAAGAAGGTCTCCAAAGAATACGACACGTCCGCCTCTGAAGCCTCATTTATCAAAGGACAGCGTGTTGAAGTGATGATGAAAGGGAGCTCCGAGTACGTCAAAGGCAAGATCTTCCGCCCTCACCTTGACGGATCGTGCGACGTTGAACTCGATACTGGCGAGCTCGAAAAGCACATCCTAAACAGCAAGATTCGAGCCCGGTCAGGTTCATCCCCGGTCAAGGCGAAACCCAAAACGCAGAGCGATGATGAGCCGATTCGCCCACAGCGCCCGATCAAGAAACCCGCTACTGACGCGACCTCAACAGACGACTCGACGGGGAAGCCCGCTTCCAAATTCAAGCAGGGTCAGGCGATTGAGGCGAAGTTCAAAGGCGGAGACAAGCACTATCCGGGTGTGATCGCTCGCTGCCGACTCAACGGGTCGTATGACATCAACTACGATGACGGCGAGAAGGAGTCAGCTGTGGTTGCAGCATTGATTCGAGCACGGGATAGCGAGTCCTCCGAGAAAAAGCGTCAACCCAATGACACGAGCGAGAGTGATTCAGCATCAAAGCTCATGGTTGGGCAAAAGATAGAGGCCCGATTCAGAGGTGACGAAAAGTACTACCCCGGTGTGATCTCCAGATGCAGACTGAACGGAACGTACGACATCGAGTACGATGACGGCGAGAAGGAGTCGGGTGTCCGCAGGGATTTTATCCGAACAAAAGTTGCAACGGCATCAACCCCGAAGAAGCCGGCAAAAACGGTCGACACGACAAGCGAGAGTGACCTCCCACAAAAGGGAAAGTTCAGGATGGGACAAAAGATTGAGGCGCAGTACAAGGGCAAATCCAAGTTCTACCCCGGCGTCATTTCGCGCTGCAGACTCAACGGCACCTACGACATCGACTACGACGACGGCGAGAAGGAGACGGGCGTCGACGCCGAGCTCATCCGTTTGCGTGACGGT
>JAADYH010000418.1:0-21588 GCA_023338125.1 Phytopythium aichiense | reverse complement strand
TGCAACTCGCGAACGCACATCGAAAATGCCAAATATTGACCTTTGCATGTCACCGTCGCACTCAGAATGATTTTGATTTAAAAGTTGCTGGAATTGAAAGTGGGGAGCCGACTTGACAATCACTTTGATCCTCACTCTGATATACGGTATACACAATCACAAAGACGCGTCGTCTTGTATCGAATGTTGGGAATGCTGGAAACGAATACGAAAGGTGTGACTGGCAGTCGCTCGTCCAGCCACCAGCCGTTCGCCCCGAAGCGCCAGACCTCCCACGCTCCCGCCACGCTCCAAATCCGAGTAGAGTCACTCCCTCGCGTCGTCGCCTCGCTGCTCGTTCCCTCCGGGCGATCTCAGCCGCTCATTGTGCACCCAGGCGATCTAAGCTTGGCGCTCCACCCGTTCTTCAACGAGGAGCAGCCGGCCGTCGACTGCTAACTGTGCGACTCCTTGAGATCTTTGGATAACCGGGCGCTTGGCTCCGTCCACCACGGTGCTGCTCGCCCGCGTTCCGCCATTGCGCCCGTCACCACCACCGACCACATCTTCAACTGCTTCGTCCATCGTCGGTCCGCATTCGCAGCTGATCACCTCACCGCCCTTTGTAGCCCTTCTTGGTCTATGGCACAGGCGATGTATTGATCGAAGAAAGCTCAAATCTGAATCCCCCAACAGAGTATTGTCCTATCCGTCGTCAACGAACATTGCACTAATTCAAGTTGCCCGTATAATACTTCAGCTGTATGACTGCGTGACTGATTTATAATAATTCAAAGATTATGATAAGTATGTGGACGTTGAGACCGGAGGACAGACTGTGTCATGAATGGATCGCCCGCCGCCGTCCTGCCATTGAATCGGTCGTCGTTGTCATGCGCATACTTGAGCTGAGTCGAACATCACTGAGCGCAGCACGTCCTGGGCAGAGTCTGTGCGTCTCCTTTTCCTGACCCAGGAGTCCTGACCCAGCACAAAACACGGTGCCCATCCCCCTTTCATCTCTAAACCGGATATGTTGTCTCCGTTCAGCACAAAACACGGTGCGTTGGATTCGAATTTTCAAACCAGTTTGCCTGCCAACCCCACCCCTTTTCGTGTCGAGGACGGGAGGAGGAGGAGGCAGGCCACCCCTACAGTACGCCTGCCTCCTTGACTGGCGTTCGGTATCGAAACTCACTCTCCCCTTGATCGGTATTGACACAAGGCGGGAACGAGGAGGATCGACGCGCGGGAAAGCGGACGGAGCGACGGTTGAGCGCCTCAACGAGCGCCTGTGCGAGCGCCTGGAGCATGCTGGCGGCCGTGTCGACGCCCGCGGACGGCGCCTTCCGCACGCCGGAGCGCGCGCTGGCCGCGAGCGCGAGGAGGAGTCGGCGGCTCGCGACCAATAAGCCCGTCGCGGCCGGCCCGCACGTCGTGGAGGCATCCGAGTCGGACGCGTCGGACGCGTCGGACGCGGGGCAGACACCGCAGCCACAGCCGTCGCCGTCGCCGTCGTCGACCGGGAACTCGACGGGCAGGAAGCGCAAGAGCATCGGGACGAGCACGGTCAAGGCGCTGGCGGGCTGCAACCTGAGCACGACCAAGAAGCGCGCGCGCATGTCGATCGGCACGCCCGGCAAGGCCACGCCGCTGGACGCCGAGCGCGAGAAGGACGTGGCCAAGCGGTTCGTGGAGCTCGAGGTGACGGAGGTGTACCGCGCGATCCGCAAGCAGACTGGCGCGCTGGGCGGCAACGCGGCGGGCGGCGCCATCTACGGCGAGATCACGCAGGCGTCGTTCCAGCGCATCGTGGACTTCATGAAGGACCAGTGCGAGCTGTCGGCCGCCAGCCTCTTCCTGGATGTCGGCTCGGGGCTCGGCAAGCCCAACTTCCACGTGGCCATCGACCCGGGCGTCGAGGTCTCGTACGGCGTCGAGCTCGAGGACCTGCGCTGGCACCTGTCGCTGCACAACCTCAAGAGCGTGCTGGCGCTCGACAGCAACAAGAGCAAGCCCAACCGCACCATCTTCACCGCGGGCGACATCACGGACGCGCGCACGCTGAACCCCTTCTCGCATATTTATAGCTTTGACGTCGGGTTCCCGCCGGACGTGATGGACCAGCTCGCCACCATCTTCAACCGCAGCGACGCGCGCTACTTTGCCAGCTTCCACCCGCCGCGCAAGGTCATCGAGATGTACGGCTTCGACGTGGACAACATCGGCCGCGTCGCCACGTCCATGGCGGGCTCCAACGAGGGCCACCAGTGCTACTTCTATCGCCGCTCGAGCGACGACGAGCCCGTGCCGAGCGGCAAGCAGGAGGACGCCGGGACGCCCAAGAAGCTGCACATCGACCCGCTCTTCCGCAAGGGCTTCGAGGTGCTCAGCCGAGGGCGGGACGGCGTGCGCGACTGGATCGTGGACTTCTTCGGAGAGGAGGTGTACGCCGGCCGCACGCGCCGCCAGAAGGCGCAGAGCCTCAAACTGCAGCGGCAGAAGCAGGAGCGGCCGATGGAGTCGTACTACCGCGTGGTGGGCAAGGCCCGCGCAATTGCGATGGAGCCGCCGGCCAAGAAGCGCCGCCAGAACCTGTGAGCCCGGCGGACTGCCGGGTACCCGCAGGAGGGAGGGCTGTGCATGACTGCACTAGGGAGGAGGGAGCGTTCGGAGCCTAGGAGGAGCGCCATGTATCCTGATCGCTGTTTGCATACTTGCGTCTGGGCGGAGCGACGAATAGATGGAGAATGCTTGTGCATGCAGCCGATCGCTTGTCTTTTAATGTATTGGCACAACACGCACGCGCCGTCCTCGCGCGCGCCGCTACTGCTCGCCGCTGGCCTTGACCGACTCGACGAACAGCTTCTTCTGCAGCGGCGAGAAGACGTCGCCGCCCGCGTGGATGCACGAGATTAAATACGCGACGTCCTTGCTCTCGAACTGCTCCTCCTGCCGAAACTGGTCCAGGCTGTCGCCGAACGCCGCCGTGAACTCCTCCATGTACAGGTCGCGGAACTCGCTCTGCAGCGCGCCGTCGCCCAGCGACCCGCCGCCCGCCGTCGCCGCCGCGCTCAGCTCGCGCTCGGCGCCTGCCAGCAGCGCGCGGCTCGACCGCAGTGCCTTGTCCGCCACCCCGAGCTGCGCGTGGTGCTTGGCGGCCTCCTCCAGCTGCGCGCCGGCCGCGACCAGGTCCTGGAGCAGCAGCGCCGACCGCTGCTCGTCCTCCTCGTCGTCCTCCTCCTCGCTGTCCTCATCGTCCATGCTCTCGTCCTCGCCTCCAGCCTTGTCCACCGCGTCCGTCAGGCGCTTCTGCAGCCGGGACAGCGAGCCCGAGGCCGCCAGCGTCTGCGCGATTAGCTCGGCGCAGCGCAGGCTCTGGCCCGCCAGCGACTCGAGCAGCCGCGCGCGCTCGGCCGGCCGTGCTGCTGCCGCCACCGCCGCCGCCGGGTCCTCCACAAGCTGAAGCGGCGCGCCCGGGCGCAGCGGGTCCTCGCCCAGCGCGGCCACCAGCCGGTCATACTGCTCCGTGAAGCCCGCGGCGCTCATGGAAGTCATGGTGGCCAGAGTCCGAATGTCCATCGTGGTGGCGGTGACCGGTGGCCAGCCTTGGTCGGAGTGAGTACCGTCGATCACAGAAAAAAGAGAGCGAGGACTTTCGAGGAGCACGGTGGCGTCGGTTTCTGAACCAGCGAGCTTCAACCGACACGCCGCTTCAAGGCGGTTCAAAAAGTTCACTCGTGGCTGTCATCCACAGACGCAGTCGATGACATCGTCTGCCAGTGACAAAATCACCATGTGCAGTGGTGCGCCGTCGCACAGGACACGCGGCGGCAGGCGTCACGCGCGCGGCTCCGATCGCCCTCGCCGCGTCATCGCGCGCGTGGCCGCCGCCACATGAAGCCGCATCGTCCCTCGACATGGAGCACCACCGACGACTGCTGCAATGCACCACGGACTGCTCCGTCCTCGACGCCCTTGTTGCTCGAGAACATTCCACGCGAGACAGCCAAAATGGCTGCCAGCGCCGCATGAGACGTGGTTGTGCTGACGGAATCCGTATACTTGTGCGTATACAGTGTTCCTTCACTTTTTAGACCTCCTTTTCTTTTACTACCTTTGATATATCATGATGTCAAATGCACTTGTCTGCATGAAATGTCATTCATTAGCAAATGACTTGCCAATTCATATTAGTTCAACTGAAAAGCTAAAGTGAAGTCGGACTGGCCGAGACGGCCAACTATACTCCAGCTATACGCGAGAAGGCGAGAAATCAGAGTTGAAGCCAGCGTCATTCTCCAATCGGATCCGACGCGCACAAGCGGACGCTCCAGCATCACATAGTACCTTGCTCGGAAAGGACACTTGCAAGGAGATGGCGGCCGAGGCGCTGGCGGGCGAGCTGCGCGCGTGGCTGGCGGACGCGTGGCGCGCGGCGGCGCTGGTGTACAGTGGGGCGAAGGGGCCGCTGCTGCCGTATGCGGTGGGCGGCGCGGCGGCCGTGACGCTGCTGGCGGGTGTCATCACGGCCCTGTACGTGTGGGTGGCGTCGCGGCAGGTGCGGCCGCGCAAGGTGCGCGCGCCGCCGGCCAAGCTGCCGACGTCGCCCACGTCCAAGCGGCTGCGGCGGCGCTCCAAGTCGTTCTCGGAGCTGCTGGAGCTCGAGCGCGAGCGCCGCGAGGAGAACGAGAAGCTCGAGCACGAGGACCACGTGTCCTTCCCAGCCGAGCTGCGCCACAAGTTCACGCCGGAGCAGCTCAAGCTCATCTACGACACGCTCTCCAAGGTCTTCTCCTTCTTGCGCGGCGAGTTCGTCGAGCCGCTCGCGCGCGACCTTTGCATCGTGAAGTTCGACAAGGGGGACGAGATCTTCGGGCTCGGCAAGCACGACGGGTCCATTCTGCTGGTCGCTGCGGGTGCCGCCTCGCTCAACATCCACGGCGACGACCCCTCGCAGCGCTTCAAGAAGAAGCTCACGCGCGGAGACACGGTCACGTCGTCGCTCCCGCTGCTGGCGACGCTGGTGAACGCGCTTCAGCCGGACGAGAGCACGTCGCTCAGCCACCGAGTGTGCGGCCAGCTCTCCGCGTACGCCGAGGAGGACAGCACGGTCATCTTCCAGATCCCCATGCGTGCGATCCAGACCGTCTTGAGGGAATACCCCGAGAGCTTCTTCCGGCTGACGCAGGCGGTGCTGAGCCAGGTGGAGAAGATCACGGCAAAGGCACTGATCGACCACTTCGGGCTGGCGGGGAAAGTGATGAACCCGACACCGATTGTACACCCACTTCTCCTCGGCGATGACGACAGCTCGCACTGCACCTCGAGCGGGACGCTGAGAGAATACGTGGATGGCGTGGCCGAATCCATCGGTCTGACTGACGACGATGAGAAGGAGTTGTTGTACGAATGCGCGGCGGTCGTGAGTCGCAGCGCATCGCAATCCATCTACGACGACACGCATCAGAGTGGAGTGTTCATCGTGCTGGAGGGGTCCATCAGCGTGCAGATCAGCGTGCAGAAACAGTTTGTGGAGATGTACCGAGCGACGAAGGGCTGCGAGATTGGCATTCTCTCCTGCGTTATCGGGCTCCCGCACGTGACGCGTACGATCTGCACAGAGGATGCAACCCTGTTGTGGATCCCAGAGTCCGTGTTCAGCAGCCTGCTTCAAGACAACACCGTCGCGATGAAGTGTGCGCGCCACCTGATGGAACAGTACTCTAGTCTGGTACTGGTGTCCGACACATCGTTCGACTGGCTGCATCTCCAAAGCGGCGAGAACCTGTTCAGTCGAGGCGATGTGTGCGACTCGGTCTTCACCGTCATCAGTGGGCGACTCCGAGCTGTTCAATTCTACTCATACCGTGGGAAGCAAGTCGAGACGACAAGCGATCTCGTGCGCGGCGCAACGCTTGGCGCACTGGACATGTTGTCGGCCGGTCCGAGCAACTCGTCCGTGTTCGCCATTCGCGACTCGCAGATCTCGCAGATGTCCCGAAACGTGTTCGACTACGTCGTGAGCAAGCACCCCACTGTACTGATCCATTTCACCAAGAACTTGGCCCAGCGTATGCCTCAGCAGCGCATCGAGACGACCAAACCAGATGCCACTGGCCAAAAGAGCGTAAGCAGCCACTTGCTTTCCCTGGGCTCGACCGTCGAACAGGTCCAGGAGCGCTCCGTCAGCCAGTCACTCCCCCTGGGAACCATCGCAGTCATGTCACTCACCAAACTGACGCGGATCTCAACGTTCTGCTCGCATCTACGCTCTGCATTGGAGACGCTGGCGACGGTGGAGGTGGTGTCATCACAAAAGGCGAAGGCATTCTTGGGCGACCAATGGATTAGCCAAACGCGCGTTGCCCGGGCGAACCTGAACGCGTGGCTGGGAGACATGGAGAGCTCGCACGAGCTGGTTATTTACGAGGCAGACATGAGTCTCACGGCGTGGACCAAGCTGTGCATCCGCCAAGCTGATCACATTTTGCTCTTGTGCTCGGATGCACACGCACAGCAGTCGTTTGTGAAAGACATGGTCCCGATGCTCGAGGAAGCGTGGGACCGAAAGAACGTCTCCATCAGCGTCGTGCGAGTGCGAGAGGAGAACTGGACGATCGCTGCGATCGAAGCGGCCACGAAGAACGCCGAGTCGTCCAAGGCGTATCTCATCAAGAAGCGTCTCCACCTCGTCATGAAGAACCCGATGCTCCCGCGGTTTCTGTTCCCGATGGAGAAGTTCGAGTGGATCAGCAGCTTCCACAACGTGCAGTTCCCCTTCCAAGACCACCGTGCTGACTTCCTCCGTCTCGCACGTCGCGTCACTGGCAACGCCGTCGGGCTCGTGCTTGGCGGCGGTGGTGCCCGTGGTCTCGCGCACATTGGCGTCCTCAAGGCGCTTCAAGAGTGCGGAGTCCACGTCGATGTCATTGGAGGCACAAGTATTGGCGCCATGATGGGAGCCCTCTACGCGATGCACCCGCATGACATGGCGCTGGTCGAGGAGAAGGCGATGAAGTTCTCGCTAAGTATGAGCAGCGTCATGGAGAAACTGAAGGATCTGACGCTGCCTATCTCGTCGTTCTTCAACGGCGGTCGTTTTAACCGGGGCATCCGCGAGCACTTCTTCGACCTCGCGATCGAGGATCTGATGCTGAACTACTTCTGTGTGACGACGGACATTGCCAAGTCGCGCATGAGTGTCCATCGGAGCGGCCCGGCGTGGAAGTACGTGCGTGCATCGATGAGTCTCCAGGGCTACTTGCCTCCGATCTCGGAGAACGGGTCGTTGCTGCTCGACGGAGGGTACATGAACAACCTGCCGGCAGACATCATGAAGGAGGAGGGCGGCATCAAGTACATCCTTGCGGTGGACGTGGGCAGCGAGACGCGCCGCGACTACTACGGCTACGGCAGCTCCTTGTCCGGCTGGTGGCTGCTTTGGAACAAGCTGAATCCGTTCTCCAAGACGGTCTCGGTGCCGTCCATGGGCGACGTGTCGGCGGCGCTGGCATACGTGGCGTCGGAACAGCACAAGGATCGTATCCGGGACGAGTGCATCGACCTGTACGTGCGTCCGCCCGTCAAGGACTACGGCACGCTGCAGTTCGACAAGATGACTGAGATCATTCAGGTCGGGTACGACTACGCACTGCCGCGCATCCGAGCGTGGGCGGAGCGCGTCCTGTCGACCGAGCCGAACGCCGACATCGTCGGGGACACGGTCGAGCCCAAGCTCAAGCGCGTCCGGAGCATGTGGTAAGCGTCGCCGGAGGAATGGATGGATGGCGTGGATTGAGCGCTCGGAGGGTGACCCCTGTCGTGCGTGCTGTTTGTCGCGCAGAGTTTAGCCAAGTCGTCCAGATCGCTTCAACACGACCGTCATGTGTGGTAAAGTGATCGCGTGCGCTGTTGACATTATGCTCTCTCCTCTCTAATGACTGACGAGATCGAACTCATGCTCATGAAGCGAAATAAATACTCAAGCTGCTGCTGCAACTGCCGCTTCCTCTACGGCGACAGCGAGAGCGAGCCCTCCGATATGCGCGGCATGTCGTCGACGCTGCGCGAGCGCACGATGGAGACGACGTTCTCCCTGGCCGTGCGCAGGAACAGCAGCCCCAGGAACGAGAACTGGTCCATCAGCCCCGCGATGGCGCTCTGGTCGGCCGACCACTGCACACCGTTGGCCGCCGCCGCCGCCTCCTGCTCGTCCACATGCTTGAAGAAGACCTTCTGCAGCGGCTCGGGGCACTCGAGCTGGTCGAGCGCTGTCTTGAAGTGGCATTTGTTCAGTCGCGACGACGGAGACGGCGCCAGTTCGACCATCTTGCACAGCGCGGCGAAGATGACGGCTGCGAACGACTTGTCGTGGCTGCGCATGGCGCGCACGCCCTCGCAGAAGTCGCCGGCGTCGATGAAGCCGTCGTGGTTGCGGTCCAGGAAGGCGACGAAGCTGTGCACGTCGACGAAGGGCGACAGGCCGAGGCCGCGGGCCATGATGTGCGCGCGGTCGAGCGGGATGCGGTCGCGACCGTCGGGCGACAGCTGCCGGATCATGGTACCAATCGTCGACGTGTCCAGCAGCGTGTTGTAGTCGGCGTCCAGCGTCTCGGCCTCGCCAAGCAGCAGCAGGCTGCCCATGAGCGAGCCCATGTTCTCCGACTTGCGGTCGAAATTGAAGCGCTGCAGGCGCTCGACCGCCTTGTCCAGCATGTTGTCCGTCGCGTCGGCATTGCTCGCGGCGGAGACCGTCTCGGACGCGGTCGCAGTCGCGGCCGCAGCCTCGGGCTGCTCGTCCAGCTGCGCGATCCACGGGTGGGCAAGCGCATCGTCGACGCTGATGCGGTCCTGTGCGCGCACTTCGAGCATGCGCGCGACCAGCTCCTTGGCCGGCATGGACACGCCGGCCCAGTCCTCGGGGTCGAACTGCAGGTCGCCGCGCGCGATCTTGAGCAGGGTCTCGACCTCCGAGTCGCCGTGGAAGGGCGGGTAGCCAACCAGCAGGATGTAGAGGATGACGCCGGCACTGAAGACGTCGGCCGCCTCCGAGTAGAGGTGCGAGGTGATGACCTCTGGTGCCATGTACCCGACGGTGCCGGCCATGGAGGTGGCGCCGTTCTCGAGCGGGTTCTGCTTGCCGTTGATCATGCGCGCGAGCCCGAAGTCGGTGAGCTTGATGCGCGCGTGGTCGCGGTCGGCGTCGGCCAGCAGGATGTTCTCGGGCTTGAGGTCGAGGTGCAGGATGTTGTGCTTGTGCAGTGCCCGCAGCGCCGAGAGCAGCTGGCGCATGATGTCTGCGGCGTCGCGCTCCGAGTAGCGTCCGCGGTGGATGACGGCGTCGTAGAGCTCGCCGCCGGTGCAGAGCTCCTGGATGATGTAGACCTTGCCGTGCTCCTCGTAGACCTTGTGGATGGCGATGAGGTTCGGGTGGCGGATGCTGTTGGTGATGTTGCGCAGGATCTCGACCTCGGCCACGACGGCGTCGCGGTTGCGGAACTTGGCCACGTCGATCATCTTGACGGCGAACTTGGACCCGTCGCGTGTGTCCACGAGCTCCTGCACGACGCCGTTGCCGCCCACGCCCAGCACGACGCCCATGGCGTAGTGCTGCAGCCACGCGAGGATGTCGAGGCAGTCGGACAGCGCGCGGCACCAGCGCAGCTTGGTGGCCGCGTCCCTGGCGCGCAGCACCCACGCCGGCTCGCCCTGCGCCGGCACGACCGAGAAGCTGAGCGCGTCCAGGTCTTGCAGCGACCCGCTGGCGGCCAGCCGCACGCGGCGTCGGGGCTGCCGGCCGCGCTTGCCGGCATGGCCGCTGCCGCCGTCGTCCGCGTCGTAGTAGGCGAGCTGGCGGCCGTCCAGCTCGACGTAGCGCGGCTTCCACTTGCGCCGCCAGCGGAAGCCGCGCTTGTCCAGCTCGCCGCAGACGACGGGCGCCTTGACCCAGAGCTCTCGCCCGCCGTGCCGCTCCGTGATGGTGTGCGGCAGCATCAGCCGCCGCGCGCCAGACACGACGCTGGACGCCGGGCTCGAGGCGCCGCTGTCGGTGTGGCTGTCGGTCTGGTCGCGCATCTTGCGCGCGGCCGCGAACGACGGCGGCGCCAGCCGGAAGAGGCTCGGCCGCCCGCACTCGCGCGGGGACTCGCCCAGGCTCAGCCCCGCGGGGCTCGCGAGCTTCTCGCCGCTGTCCTCGGCCGTCGGCGTCCGTGGCCGCGTCCGCGAGAGGTGCATCATGTCGGGGCGGCGGTGGTCGTAAGTGTCGCCTGCTGCTGCTGCGGAGAAAATTTACTTTGGTGCTCGACTCTCGACGAGAATGACCAGCCAAGCAAAAGCAGAACTGACCGGTTGAAGCGCTGAAGGGCGAGCGAATAAACACGGAGCGGACGCGATTTTCTTTGGCTTTTTGCGACGGGATGGAAATGTATCGCGTAGTTTACGGGAAAGTTGACGCCAGGGAGTGCAAACCGAATCGTGAGGTGGTTGTTCTCACAGCCCGCGAGTTGAGATGCCGCTGGATGGTACTGGAGACGCAAGGTATGGGTAACATCTTGATAGTCAAGCGGGACAGCGGCGAGAATAGCACCAACAACGCGCATGTCGGCTCTCGGTCGGACAGAATGAATGTACTGTATCGAAATGCTGCTTGGGTCGAGAATCACCAACACCAGTATGTTTCGTCTGGCTGCAAAACCACGAGCGATACAGTGGCATATCAAAATCAGTCTGCGTCCGTTCTTCAAATGATCCAAGCACTGAAATAGAGCACGAGTTCAACCGGACGACAACCCATCGTGGCGGATGGGTGTTTACTCAGCGGTAACTTATCGGCCGACTTCTTTTTGGTAATCCCTTCATTCGCATACGCGGATACTGTATGATATCTGAACCTCAAAAAATTAGCGCAAATATCATAAATCATTGTGCCACCTCACTGCCAAAAACGGCGTTTGATATATTATACGCTAAAATGAATTCGGAGGAAAATCGGGTTGCGGTCAATGATTCCGGCAGTCGCCCAGCCCGCAATCAATCGAAGCGATCCAGTCGCTGCCGCGAATGCATGTGATGGACGACGGACCCACGCCGTGAGACTCTTGCGTGGCTTGTGAAGCCACGCCAACATCCTCGCAAACCGTTCCAACCCACACATCCACCGGCTGCACGTTCAGTTTCGAGGCGAAGATTCGTGTCGAGCGTAAGCTTCCAACGCTTACTCTCCCGCTTGTCTCTTGCAAGCGACGCCCAGAGTCTTTGTGCTGTACGCCCAACGCTGTGCGTGACGCCCCGGCATCGACCCGCTTCAGTTCTGAAGTTCTGTCAACGAACATTGCGGCACACGCATCCCCACCGTCGGGCTGGTGCGGACGCGTGAGATCACTTGCATTCAGTATGATGACGGTAAACTACATTGCGCTGGCGAGTGGTGACGGACGGACGGACGCATGCACCGCCGCGGGGCGCCATCACGCGCGGGGATTACCCGTCGGCCACCGCCCGGCGTCCGCAGCCACACACCGCCGTCCGCAGCGTCCATTTGTCCATTGACACCGTTCTGACACAGCCGGCCACAGCCGAGGCGCCGCCGCGTGTCTACGCCAATCGCCCGCGACGCTCGGCTCGTCACGTCCGCAACTCGGCGGTCCGCGGCTCGCCGGTCGCGCCGCCCCGAGATCGCGGATGGCTGACGGGCGGACGTGGCACTCCGGATCCATGGGTCGGTTCAAGGCGAGAGAGACGCGCGCGGCGATTAATCGCGGAGACTTGAACTTGCAGCCGGCGGCAGCGACGTGGGCCGGCCCAACGACCCCAAGCAGCAGCCGCAGGTTGTCATTCATCCCCACGCGTTCCGCCGGTGGACCCGACCCGACCGTCCGCAATCCGCACGGCCATGGACGGTAATTTATCAGGCCTGGAGACCGCGTCAGTAGCTGGCGTTGGCGCCAGGGGGCTCGCCCCGCCACTCGGCCGGCCGCTCATACGTGCTCTCGCCCGTCCGGTGGTTGTAGAAGTACTCGACGGCGCCGGTCTCCGTCTCCTGCTCGTAGCGGACCCACTCGTCGGCGTCTCCTTGTGCTTGTCCGGCCGAGAACGAGGCGCCGGCGGGCGGCTCGTACGCGTCCTCGCCGGTCAGCGAGTTGAAGAACCAGGCGCGGCCGGACGCGGCGTCCACGTACCGCTCCCAGGCGCCGACGACCTGCTCCGGCGCGCGGATGGGGGCGCGGCGCAGTGCCCAGCCGTCGCGGTCGTCCTGGTGGAGCTCGGGCGGCCAGCGCGACGGGAACTCCGCCTCGCCGTAGTCCACGCGGCGGCCGTCGGCGTCTCTCAGCCAGCGGAACGCGTGCAGCCGCCGCCTGCCGCCCGCGTGCACGCGCTCCCAGCACTGGCAGCGCAGCGAAGCGGGACGAGAGCCACACGGTCAGTCCATGACCGTCGAGGACAGGGTCAGTCGCAGGCCGTTCGTTGCCTACCGGAGCGCAGAAGGCCTCGCCGCAGTCGTAGCACTCGACGGCCGCGTCGGTCGCCGGCGTCTCCGGCGTCGGGTCTGGCGCACAGACGAGTGTTAGAACCTCGTGGACGCCGCGCGGACCAGCCAGAGACCGGCGCGGACGCACCGCAGTTGCCGCATGCAGGCGTCGGCAGCAGGTCCAGCACGTCCTGCGGCCGCCGCAGCCGCACCTCGCCCGTCTCGGTGTTCTGTCCGAGCCACGGACGCCTCGGTCAGTCCCTCCCAGCCCGCTCCAGACGCGCCACAGCAGCCCACGCACGTAGTAGAAGCGGTCGACGCCGTCGCGCTGCTCGACCAGCTTCCAGCGCGCCTTCTTCCTCGCCAGCCGCAGCGCCGCCACCTCCCGCCGAGCCCGCTGGCCTCGCACTCGCGCCTGCACCTTGGACACGGCCGCGTGCAGCCTCTGGGCCTCCCGCACGATCCGCTCCAGCAGACTGGCGCGCTCTCTCCGCGCCTCGGCCGCCTGCTTCCGCGCTCGCCACCGCCGCTGGACGCGGCCAGCCGCCTCGTGCGCGCGCCGAGCGGCGTCCTCCCGCGCCAGACGCAGCAGTCGCGCCTCCAGCACGCCCTGCCGCCGCTTCCACGCCGCCTGCAGCCTCACGGCCGCCTCGTGTTCCGTCCTGGCTCGCCTCGCGGCCGCCACCGCGGCGTCCATGCTCCGCCGCCGATTGGCCCGCCACCACCGCTGCAGCCGCTCGGCGGCCGCGTGGAGCCGCAGTAGCGTCCCGCGCAGCTCCAGCACCTCGTGGCGCGCTCGGCGGCCGCGCCAGACGCGCTGGAGGCTGCGGGCCGCGCGTTCCTCCAGCTCGCACAAACTCCGCCGCTGCTCCCGCCGCTCGGCCGCTCGCCGTCGAGCAAGTCGAGAGCGGGCGCGGCACTGCAGCGTCACGACGGCCTTGTACTCGCGTGCCAGTCGCGCCGTGCGGTCCGTTCGAAGCCGCGCGACGCGGACGGCGCGGGCGAAGTGCCCTCGCCACACCCTCTGGATGAGCACTGCAGACCGCGTCCGCCGCTCTCGAGCCGCCTCGAGTCTCTCCCGAGCGCTCGTCAGCTTGCGGCGCAGCTTGGACAGCCGGAAGGCGAGCTGCACGGCCCTGGCCGCGTCCTCCCGCGCCTTGAAGAGCCGCAGCCGCAGTTGCTCGGCGGCGATCCGCGCCTCTCTCCGCGCTCGGAAGCGCGTCTGCAGCGCCAGCGCGGCGTCGGTCTCCCTCCGGCGCTGCAGCCGCCGCAGAGCCGCGAGCTGGCGCGCCTGCCGGCCTCGGAACGCGCTCTGGAGC
The DNA here is from genome assembly GCA_023338125.1 of Phytopythium aichiense. Taxonomy (NCBI): domain Eukaryota; phylum Oomycota; class Peronosporomycetes; order Pythiales; family Pythiaceae; genus Phytopythium; species Phytopythium aichiense. The sequence continues at coordinate 7,821 of JAADYH010000418.1, read as the reverse complement.
CTGAGCGCGACCCAGCGAGCGAGCGCTTCCTCGCGCAGCTGGGCGGCGACGCGGCGGGCCTGCCGCGCGCGGAAGAGCGCCTGGATGCGCGTGGCGGCGCGCCAGCAGTCGCCGTAGTCCTCGATCACGAGCCGGTCGGCCGCGCGCTCGATGGGGAGCACGCCGCGGAACGCCGCGCCTGCGCCGACGGCTCCCGCTCCCGGCAGCACGAGCCGCGCGAACTTCCAGCCGCTGGCGACGGCCACGAGCGACGCGTCCGGCACGGCGGCGCACGCCGTCACGTCCAGCAGCAGCAGGCGAGGAGCGAAGACCGCGAGCCACGCCACGGCGGCGGCCGACACGAGCGGCAGGCCGCGCAGCCACAGCCTCTGGAGCGTCGACGGCCGCGTCGGGCGGCGGCGGCCGCCTTCAAGCGCGGCGGACGGGCTGAGTAGGGCGAGTAGACCGGCATCCGACACGCGGAGGCAGCCGGAGAGGTCGAGCTCGCGCAGCTGCGGCGTGCACCTCCCCAAGGCAGCGAGGGAGGCGTCCGAGACGCGGGAGCAGCCGCTGAGGCGGAGCGACAGCAGCGAACTGGCCGCGTCGAGCGAGGCGAACGCGGCGTCGTCCACGAGGACGCAGCCGTCGAGCGCCAGCGTCTCGAGCTGGCGGCAGGCGGCGAGCACGGCGCGCACGCCGGCGCTGGCCACGAGCCGCGCGCAGCCACCCACGCGGAGCTCCCGCAGGCCGTTGGCGGTGGCGAGGGCCACGAGCGCGCGGTCGCCGACGAGCGGGCAGTCGGTCAGGTCCACGCGCTTGAGCCCCGGGCAGCAGGCCGCGACGGCCGCGACGCCCTCCGTCTGGTCCGTGGCGTCGGCCGGCCAATTGGACGCGTCGTCGCGCAGGAGCGGCAGGTGGCTGGCGTCGAGCTCGGCCAGGCGAGGGCAGCCGCGCGCGAGGTGGCGGAGGCCGCGCGCCGAGATGCGCGGGCAGGCGCTGACGCCGAGCCGCTCCAGCTGCGGCAGGTTGTCGCCCACGGCGCGCAAGGCCAGGTCCGAGAGCTTGGCGCAGCGCGAGAGGTCGAGCCGCGCGAGCCCTCGGCAGCGCTCGACCAGCCAGCTGACGCCCACGTCCGTGAGCGCCGCGCAGCCCGCGAGCGCCACGGAGCGCAGGGCGGCGAAGGCGGCGCCCAGCGCCAGCAGCGACGTGTCCGAGACCTTGTAGGCCAGGTCTCTCCGCGCCAGGTCGAGCTCCTGCAGGCCGCCGACGGCGCCGTTGGCGAGCGCGAGCAGCCCGGCGTCGGCGAGCTGCGGGCAGTGCGCGACTCGCAGCGTGCGCAGCGCCCGGCAGCCGCGCGCGAGCTCGTCCAGCAGCGCGTCCGAGACGCCGGGGCAGCCGGAGCAGTCGAGGAGCTCGAGGGCGGGGCAGCCGCGCGCGACGGCCATCAGCGCGGCCTCGGACACGCGCACGCAGCCCGCCAAGTCCAGCTCTGAAGGTCGCAGTGAGCGTCAGGGCGGTGGAGATGCATGGCAAAATGGCTGGCAGCGACGCACGCACCGCGGAGAGGGAGGCGGAGCGCGCTGGCGGCGAGCAGAGCGGCCGAGCCGAGCAGCGGGAGGCCCGCGAGGAAGAGCGCGCGCAGGTCTCGGCAGCGGGAGACGACATGCAGCACGCCGGCGTCCGTCAGCTGTGGACACCACGAGGCAGTCGGTCAGTGGACCATCCTCCGTCGTCCTCCTAATTGGGGCCACTGCACCTTGTGCGCGCCGGAGAAGTGGAGGCGCCGCAGAGAAGGGAAGGCGTCGCCTATCGCCACGGCGGAGCGGTCGGTCAGCTGGGCACGGCAGCTCGCGGTCAGCCCGCTGCATGTCCTCATCGGTAACGTGCTCACTCACCTGGGACGCGCCGGACAGGTTCAGGTGCACCAGGACGGCGGGCCGCGTCGGTGAGGCCGCCGACAGGGCCCGCACGGCGTCCGCGAGCTGGTTGCTGCTGTTGCTGCTGCCTTGGCTCAGCGCGTTGTCCCGGGCCGCGAGGCGGGCGACGCAGGCGTCCGTGGCGACCACGGACCAGGTCTGCGGACACGCCACGACACGCGGGAGGACTCGTGAGGACTCGGACAGCCATCAGTCCACGACACTCGTAGCGCACCGATAGGTCCACGTCGGCGCCCGCAAGCACCTCGCGCGGGAGCTCGCGGTACGCGAACGCCGGCCGCAGCTCCACGACCGGCTCGTCGTCCTCGACGCGTCTTCGCCGGCGCTTCCCGGTCGGCGACAGCGCCGAGGCGCGGGTAGAGTCTTCGAGCCGAGAAGAGGAAGGCGAGGGTGGGAGGGGCGGGAGCTTGGCGAGGCGCAGACCAGCGCGTCGCCGCCTACCGCTCGCCGCTCGCCTGGTGCTGCCCATGTTGGCTCGTGAGAGGGAATGGCGTCGACTTGAGGAGGCAATTGAACATCGCTTAAAATAGGTTTACTATGGAAACGTTGCTATGGACACTCGGCCTCCGTCTCCGTCCGATCGGGGTCGCGATGGCAACGCGCGCGCATTCGAGCGGGTATGTCGGTCAACGCTCCGTCTTGACTGCGTGGCCGCCTGCCTGCTGCTGCTGCTGGTACCGCAGACGCCTCATGTCCGGGACAGCGAGATGCTCTCGAAGGACGAGTGCCGCGCGATGTTGGTGATGTCGATGCCCTGGCTGTCGAAGACGGCGCCGTCCAGCAGCTCGTCGTCCGCGTCGAAGCGCACCATCCCGAACTCCATCCACTGCATCACGACCACGTAGCCGATGATGTTGATCAGGCTCAGCGCACCCAGCGTGTAGTACATGTACTCGAAGTGCCCGTCGTTCAGGTTGTCCGTGATGAAGTGGTCGAACAGCAGCGTGAACGTCGACGTCAGGTTGCTGCCCATGGCGACCATGAACAGGTTGATCGCCTGGCACGTGCTCTTCAGGTACACGGGCACCTCCGTGTAAAACAGCTCGTAGGCCGTCACGTTGATCAGGCACTCGGCCACGGCGATCATGACGTACATGGGCACGGCGTAGCCCCACGAGATGTGGTTCATGGGCTGGTTCGAGCCCTTGTTGTTGATCGCCTCGACCGTGCCGTCCGCCAGCGTGTACGTGATCTCGCCGGCCCCTCGCCGGATCGTCTCGAACACTCCGGACCAAATCATGGTCAGCATCGCGACGATCAGACCCGTCAGCACCTTGCCGAACGCGCTCGGCGGCCGGCCAAAGGTCTTCCGGTAGAGCGGGTAGATGAATCCGTCGAGGACCGGGATGAGCAGGATGATCGTCAGCGGATCGAAGATGCCGAGACTCGCGCCGGGGACTTGCACCGCGTCCACGTCGGTCAGGTTGTCGGCGCCGACGCGAAGGTCGCACTGCTGCGCGATCGACTGGAAGTTGGCGTCGAGCTGGTCGTACGCGCACTCCCACATGATCATGAAGCAGGCGAACGGGAGCACGCGGATGACCATCTTGATCTCGTCGACCGTCTCGTCATTGTACTGGCCGCCGTTCGACGCCTTCGACTTGTCCATGTAGGCCGTCGCCATGCCGTAGCGGACCCACGTGTACATGCCGATGATGCAGCACACGACCACCAGGTACGAGATGTACTGGCCGACCGACCACGTGTCGGCCAGGAAGGACGCCACGAGGTTCAGCGGGAACGCCACGACGAACGCGATGAAGCCGTAGTAGAGCATGCGCGCCTCGAAGCTGTAGGCGCAGTTGCCCATGACGATGGAGCAGAGCTGCGAGAGCGCGCTGTCCTGCGGTGCGAAGTGCACGTACCGCGTGCTGCCGAAGAGGAAGACGGCGTAGGCGAAGACCATGACGCCGCCGCAGATGAAGAAGGTGGCGAAGTAGCCGTAGTCGGACGAGATGGCGCCGGACCCGTCGACGCAGAGCACCGACAGGTAGCCGTAGGAGAAGATGGCGCCGAGGTTGATGACGATGTAGAAGTAGCTGAAGAAGTGCTCCTTCTGCGTGACTTCGTTCGGGTCGTTCGGGTCGAACTGGTCGGCGCCGAACGTGATGACGTTGGCCTTGATGGCGCCCGTGCCGACGGCCACGCCGCAGAAGAGCCCGACGTGGCACAGGATGTTGGCGACCAGGTGGTTGCCGCTCTCCGGGAGCATGAAGCTCGGGTGCGCCGACACGGTGAGCAGGAAGGCGCCGATCGTGTACCAGACGCCGAAAAACCAGAGCGTCTTGAAGCGGCCCCACTTCTCATCGGCGATGTACCCGCCGAGCAGCGGCGACAAGTAGCAGATGGACGTCCACGTGCTCTTGAGCGAGTTGGAGCCGACCTGGGACCAGCCGAGGTTGCCCATGAAGTTCTTGAGGCCCTGGTTGATGCCGTAGTAGCTCACGCGCTCGGCGAACTCGAGCAGCAGGATGAACGAGCACACGTGCAGCAGTACGTTCTTGAAGTGCCGGTTGCGCTGCTCCCACGGGCCGTCAATGAAGTACGACGACGAGGCGCTAGGCGTGCTGCCGGGCTCGTCCGCGCTGCTCGTGCGGAAGGGCGAGCCGAGCAGTGACTTGGCGCCGCGCGAGTGCGTCGACGACTGCCCGCGCTCCGCCTGCTGACCGCCCTGCTGCGCCTGCATCTTGGCCTGCAGCGCCGCCGCCCTCGCGCCGCTGGCCGCCGCCTGTCCGTGGCCCGCGATGGTCGCGTCGGTCGCCCGCGAGTCGCCCCGCGTCGGGGGTCTCGCACCGGGGGAGGAGGGAAGAGGGAGCGGTGGGCGCGGAGACGCAGGGAGGGCAGGGAGCGGCGGGGGAAGGAGGCCGAGCGCTGGTCCGTCCGTCCGTCCGTCGGTCAGTCGGTCGCCGGTCGCGGGGGAATATACACGAGTGAGTGTGCCCGCTTTTCGCCTGTGGTTGACTATGGCGCGGGTGTTATTGGCGAGGGAAAAGGAAGGTGGCGCGGAAAGAAGGGGGGACGGGCGGCGAAAAGTTGCGCATCTGCGCGCGCAGTTTATGTTTATTACGGGAATAGACGGATAGAGAGTGGGCCGTTTGACATGGCACCGAGGGGCATTTCTGTAATTTACGAAACAAGGAGCGAGTGGAGAGGGGGAGGGGAGGGGTTGAGCGCGGTTTTCAGCCAATCCGCAGCCGCCGTCGCGCGCGGGTCACGAGGTACGGTTGTCGGCTGGATGCACTTGGGCGATGATAGGGCGTGCCGGTGTCTGCGGGGGGGGGGATGACAACTCGGCGGCCGACTGGCCACTCGCTGCCTGCGCATTGCGCTGGTCGCTGAGGAATCGGTCCAGCTGCGAGCTGCCGCCCTGCACTCACGCGCTGCAACTTCGCGGTGAGCCTCGGACCACAAGGCGAGCCGGTGATGGATAAGGGATGGCGGATGGGCGAGAGGCTCCTGCTGTAAATATTTTGTCGCGCGCGGGGTCGGGATGATGGTTCAGAAAGCACCGCCTAAAATACCCGTACACAACGTAACCGGTACCAGAACAGGCAGACGGGGCATGCGTATCGATTTTCAAGGAGGGGGACTGGAAACAGACGCGAGATCACCCGCGACCAGCATTTTTACAAAAATTACATGCATGGCCAAACGTCTCACTCTTGCCTGGCGCGTAAACTTCCAGCGACACATCGTGCCTGCCAAAATAGATGGCAGGAATTGTAAATTTACAGTCCTGGCCCTTGCCACCTCGTCGCGCGTCACTCGTCGCAGTCGCCAAGCCGTACCGTGCTCCTCGAAAGTCATCGAACTGCATTCTCAAGCTTTTTTTTTCGGATGCACTTCCCACAGTCCGACGCCCGACAAGCGCTCCAGACGACGGTCTCCGCGCGTCTCCCGCGCCGCTGCAGGGCCTCCCAAGCACCCCCGACGCGTCGACGCCTGCGCAGATGAGTGGGGACCAGGAAGAGCAGGCGGCGGCCGGCCCCGGCGCGCTGCAGGCGACGCTGGGCCTCGTGCTGCGGCCGTACGCGGCGGCCTACCACGCGACGGCCTACGTCGCGGCGGCGCCGCTCAAGATCTCCAAGCACGTGATCGCATCGGCCTGGAACGATCCCGATGAACGCGACAAGCAGCAAGGGGAGGACGCGTCCGACTTGTTTGGGGAGCGCGCCGACCGGCGGGCGGCCAGCGAGATCAGCGCCGGCTTTGCCAGCAGCGAGCGCCGCGCCGACCTTTTCGGGGAGGACGCGGACGCGGACGAGCAGGAGGCTGACGACGAGCAGCAAGGCGGAGAGGAGGAGCAGGTGTTCAGTGTGGTGATCGAGGACGTGGACGCTCCGCATTCGCCTGGGGGCGTCGCGCAGCTGCTCTTCCTCCCCGTCCGGATCGTGTCGTCCGGTGTCTCGACGGCCGTGTCCACGGCGGTCTCGATGCCGGCGCACGTAGTGCACTACAGCGGCCAGAAGCTGGTGGGCGCCGTCTCCACCTCGCAGTCGCTCGCGTCGTCGGCCATCGGCGCCTCCACGAGTCTGGTGGCGCGGACGTCGCTTCACGTGGCCAACGGCGCGCTCTCGACGGCCGCGTTCACGGCGCACAAGCTCACGGACGCGGTCGGCTCCTCGGTGCGCGGCGCACGCTTCGTGATCCCGCCGTCGGTCGCCAACGCGGTGTGGCAAGGGCTCGGCGCGACCGGGAGCGCCTCGGCGTCGGTCATCTCGCTCGCCATCGCAGTTCCCAGCTACCGCATGCTGCAGGCTCTGGTCCCGGAGGTGTCGGCGTACTTCTCGGAGCAGGACGCGGTCAGGAAGACGAAGGACGCGGTGCTGCTGCTGGTCAAGGTGCTGGGACCACAGAGCGCGTTCCGCGTTCTCAAGTTCATGTACGAGACGATCAACAGCGAGGAGGCGCACGACGCGTTCCTGCTGTGCCACGACCTGGTGCGCGAGGCGCTGGACGGGGAGAACTACCGCAGCGCTGGCACGTCCGTGCGCAAATCGACGGGCGTTGACGCTCTCGTCCAGGTGGGGAAAGAGGTGTACAACCTGCTGCCTTCACTGGACGACATGTTGGACGCCGTCGCGGTGGTGGAGGATGTGTCCAAAGAGGTGACGCGATCGCTGGAGACCAGAGACGACTCATCGAGGTTCGAGTATATTGATAGCGAGGAGGACGTGGCGGTGACTGAAGCGTTCAACGGCGAAGAGGACCAGTCCCCTGCTGCGGAGATCACGTGCGAGGAAGACGCGATGGTGGACGGAGACATGTTCGCGGATAGTGAGTGGTCGATGTCGAACGACGTGCTGGACGATGCAGAGGTTGTTGCTGCCGCTGCCGCTGAAGCGGCCAACGCGATGGTGGAGACGGGTATCTCGCTCCTGACGAGCGTGTCGGACAGCGACGAGGTCGCGTCGCTGTTCAACGCGTTCGGCGACTTCCTCGACGTCCTCGTCAACTGATTGCGTCTCACCTGTAGCGGCCACTTTGAAAGGATGACGCGAGGAGCACCATGCGAAGATTTATTTATACGCCGCCGCTGCCAGCAACTCAAGACAATCAGGGGTTGCTGGCGAAAACAATCAAGCGATCTCATTTGTTGCATATGAATTGATATCGTGGAGTCGATAGCAGGAAGTTGCTTCACGGAGTGTTGAAGCACAATACAGGGCGATGAAGCAGAGATGCCATGACGACGAAGCTGAGTCGCAAAGACAGTCGTGAGATACGTCGTCTATACTCAGCAGGCTATCAGCATTCCATGCGTCGAGCACGAGCACAACGCTCGGGCGTCGGGTTCATATTGAGACCGATACCACGACCCTCACCAGCGCGCATAACCTGACGCCCGTTCGCGACGCTCTGCGAGGTGCCTAGGATGCACGCCTGACGGAAGAGGGTAGTGCTC
>JAADYH010000417.1:0-21589 GCA_023338125.1 Phytopythium aichiense | reverse complement strand
GCTGATCGCTGCGGTCGTGGCGGTTTGTGATTCGGACTTGGCATTCGAGCAGCGACTGAAACCGAACGAGTGCTTGCTCGAGTGCTCCTGTAGTGTTGCATGCATCTGTAAACGTCTAGAAAGGAATGGCATCGACGTCCTCTTCTTCAGTTTCACGATGATTGACGCCATATTTGCACTGCGACGGTGTCGGTGATAGCATCCGCCGAGTTGGCAGTGGACGGGTTCAGCGAGCTCACCGTCGACCTGTCAAGAACTCAATCCGAACATTGGCACAGCCAAGGAAATCACCGACCACGAACTCACGACGCATTGTGTGGCATGGGCTGCTGCAGATCATGAAAGGTCGCAATGGCTGCAATCAATTCAATTCAAATAAAAAAAACAATCGCAATACAACATCAGATAATAAAAATGGAATAAATACGTTGAATACACTATTTTTACCTATGATGGCACTAAACCTATTGTGACGGAAACACATTTTCCGGGACGAACGGCAACAACAAACGACGGAGAGCACAACTGCCGCTACACGCATCGTAAAGAGGGCCCCGTCCGCATCCGCATCCGCATCCTCAGAAATCCGCGGTCCGCGTCCTCAGAAATCCTCAAAGTCGTCCTCCGGGCGGCCCAGGGTGCGCACGACTGGCTGCCAGTCGTCGTCGGCGGCGCGCAGGCGCTTGCTGAGGTCGCCACCGGCCGCCCGCAGCGCCTGCACGGGCGCCGAGGTGAAGCCGTCGTCGAAGTTGCTCGTGCACTCGGCGCCGGCGCAGTCGGGCACGATCGGCGGCGGCAGCTCGCGGCGCAACAGCCGGTCCCAGTCGACGTCGCGGAAGAACGCGTGGTCCTTGGCCTGTGCGGCCGTGAGGCGCCGCGCCGGGTCGGGCCGCAGCAGCGCCTCGATGAGCGCGCGCGCGGGTCCGGGGAAGTCGGGCGGGAACCAGGGCCGCGCGCGCTGGATGATGGCGAAGAGCCGCGCCGTGTTGTCGCTCTGGAAGGGCGGCGTGCCAGCGATCAGCTCGTAGAGGAAGCAGCCGAAGGCCCACAGGTCGGTCTCGAGCCCGTGGCCGTCCCTGGCCACCATCTCGGGCGACAGGTACTCGGGCGAGCCGCAGAACGAGTAGGCGCGCTGGCCGGCGGCCATGCCCTGCTTGGCGAAGCCAAAGTCGGCCAGCTTGACGTGGCCCTGCGCGTCCAGCAGCACGTTCTCGGGCTTGAGGTCGCGGTAGACGACGCCCGCGGCGTGCATGTCGGCGAGCGCGGCGAGCACCTCGGCGGCGTAGAAGCGCGCGGTGGGCTCGTCGAACCGCTGCTGCTGCTGCTGCTGCAGGTGGAAGAAGAGCTCGCCGCCCTGGCAGAACTCGAGCACGAAGTGCAGGTCGCGGTCGGTCTGGAAGGCCGAGAAGAGCCGCACGACGAACGGGTGGCCGTCCAGCAGCTGCAGCACGCGCTTCTCGGCCAGCGTGTGGCCCACCTGCTTGCGCCGCACCAGCGCCTGCTTGTCCAGCGACTTGACCGCGAACACGCCGGCCGTGCGCCGGTGCCGCGCCAGCGCCACCTGCTGCGCGAACGTCCCGCGTCCGATCACCTTGAGCAGCGTCAGGTCCTGCGGCTCGATCGACTTGAGCGACTCGTTCTCCTTGTTGTTGTTGCTGCTGCTGGCGGTCGGTGGGGGCGTCGTGGGGGCCATGGGGGCGGAATCTGAGCGGACGGTATCAGATGCGACGGGGCTGATGGCAGGGCTGGGCGCCGGGCGCTTCTTGCGGACGGACGTGGGGGATGCGGGCGGGGCCGCGGACTGCAGACTGGGGGAGGAGGGGGGGAGGGCCGGCGGCGCCGCGGTGCGGACCGACGACGACGCGGACGACATGGCGCGCGCGCGACGCTCTATTGTGCGGGACGGGGCTTCGACTGGCAAATGCGCTCCGGATGGATGGATGTAGTTTACCGCCGCTGGACGACACCGTGCGGGACGAGACTCGAGACCGGTCGATGGGTCGATATGTCCGATGGCACGCACGCACGTCGCGGGCGGTCGTCGTGTTGCCGTGCTTTGGCTGCCTGCCTGAGCCGCCGCAAGTTGCCGAGTGGTGACGAGGGGTAATTTTCCGTCCGGGACGCATGACTGGAGATTTATTCCCGCCCGCCCGCATCGTCGTCGGCTCCGAACCAACAGAAGCTGGAACCCGCGGGTTTGCCATCAGCGGTTGGACCAACGCAAATGGGAAGAGACAGGATCCTTGAGGGGGTTCGACACCGAACACATGGGTGATTTGCTGGTGCTGGCTCGAGTGGGACGGTTATATTTCAGGGCGGTTGTCAAGTTGGCGTCTTCACAGACTGTCATGGACAGGTTTAGCACTGGAACGATCCATTTTACCAGGTAATTTACCGAAAGATAAGAAGGCACGACGACTCCAGCCAATCAGCGCGTTTCAGAATGTAAAAGTGGGGGATGAGCGCAAGGTTTTTCCACAATTCTAGCATAAAACCTCATTGATGTTGAAGCTGGGGAACCGGCGCGAGGACAAGCGGTCCATAAATCACCGGCAATGACGCCCGTCAATGACGGGCCGTCATGCAACCACAAACGGCTCCAGAAGTCGTCCGTGTCACGACGGGTCATCGTCCCCAGCGGACATGGAACCCGCCCGTGGCTGCCTTCTCGAGTGGAACGAAGCGTGGAGTGGAGCCTCGGGCCGAGCCTTCAGTGGTTGCGCAATGCTGTCCGCAGTCTGAGACCGCGCCGGATGACCTGATCCGCATAGACGCGTCGATCTGGTCGCTCTTTCCGGTCATCGAGCAATCGTGGCGTGTCTGTGACGCCTTCAGCTTTTCTTGTGAGCGTCTGGTTCTGATTCCATCGCTTTCTGTGACGTGTGACATTGTCTGAGCTGGACGCGAAGCTGTGACGTGTGCCAATCGGTGACGTGGGTGTGATCCGGAGCTGAACGTCAGCCGCACTGGATGAGCGCGGCCCACGACATGGCGGCGGCGTTGACCTCGCGCAGGCGGCAGAAGGCGGCCGTGTACTCGTTGGCGTCGCCCACGACGACGACGGGCAGCAGCAGCACGCGCGCGGGGTTCCTTCGCGACTGGAAGTAGCCGAGCGTGCGGCCGCCGCCAGCCACGCACATGTAGAAGAACACGATGGGGTCGCTCAGCAGCACGAGGTTCATGAACGCCACATTGGCCTCGACGTCGTCTCCGCGTGCGTCCAGCCGCTCCATCTGGAATTGGATGAACGAGAATGTGTGCAGGCTCATGCGCGCCGCGTCGGCCGACAGCAGCGACATGGACAGCGACAGCCGCCGCGCAGACGATCCGCGCTTGAGGATCTGGTAGCTCGGTCGAGCCAGCACCTTCGCGGACATGGACGCTGGCAGGACGCGAGTGGCTCGTCGGCTAAGTCGCTTGACCATCGAGTCCGGCTGCTTGTGCTCGTGGATGCAGTAAAAGTCGCTCGTCCAGTGCACGCACAGGCTCACGGTTGGCCAGAGAACGCCCGCCGAGTACGGCACGGGCGTCGTGCCGAGCGGCCAGTGCGACGTGTGGACGCGCGTGCCCCAGGCCGCCAGCGCAATTAACACGATACTCCGCAGCAGCAGCGCGGCGGTCATCAGCCCGGCGATGCAGAACAGGAACTTGAGGTCGATCATGACGCCCCCGAGCTGCTTGGTGCCGCTCCCAAGGTCAGAGAAGGTGTTCTGCCGGACCATGGCCAGTATGGAGCCACCCTTCGGCGTCAGCACCTCGTGCGTGCACAGGATGCGCGACGAGCGGAAGGACGTGGAGCGGAACTGCGAGATGATGGTGACGCCCGCGATGCCGCTCAATAGGAACTCGGGCACGCCCATGATCCCACCGCTCAGGTGCGAGCACGCGGCCCAGCGGCCCCACGTCGTGAACTTGACGACCGCGTGCCAGAGCAGCGCGAAGAGCCACACGCTGCGCATCTGCACGACGGCGACCGAGATGAAGTCCATCAGGCTCAAGTCCAGCACGCCGTTCTGCGAGATGAAGCGGTTCTCCAGCACCGCGTACATGAGCGACGCGTCGATCGCGTGCGCTGCAGCGTACAGGATGATGGGGAGCGGGCTCCCGAAGACGACGCACTGCGTCGGCACCTTCATGAACAGGCGGCGCGCATTGTTCAAGCGGATCTTGAGACTGCCTGGCTCGTGCACGTCCCCGCTTCCTTTGCCCAGCGCGTGGTAGCAGCTCACCATGAGGCCAAGCGCGCGCACGATGAAATAGAGTTGGCCCACGACACGTAGCGCTGCCACCAGCTTGTACCAGTTCGGGACGTCCGACACGAGAAGCCCGACCTCATAGCGGTAGTCGTTGACGAAGAGCGTCTCGCACGAGCTACCAGTGCATTGGCGCGCGCGGATGATCGTCGTCACATCGGCTCGTCGGACGCCGAGGAAGCCGAGCGCTCCGACACCCGCTTGGAAGTCTTCCTGACTCTCCAGCAGTGTCAGGTCGACGCTCAAGTTGGGAAACCGCGCTTCCACTTCTCGCACGCGCATGATGGCGTGGGCGTACACCAGCCCGACATCTTGACATGCGAGGTCCGAGGCGGGGCAGGAGCGGCGGAAGTTGATCCAGTGCTCTTGGCAGAGGCTCGGGATAGCTGCAGGCCGAGATGGGAAGCAGATCTCGGCCGCGCGGAGGTTCGTGAGTCTCTCGGAGGAGAAGTAAAGTGCTTGGTTCGTGCGCCAGTTTCGGCTCGGGAACAACTCTGGTAGCAAAAAGTTGTGGATGCGGTCGAGGAAGACGTTGACGGACCGGAGCGTCATGCTGCCTGGAGCCTTGGACGCTCTCCGCGGTGCTGTCGCGGTGACGATGGCGTCGACGAGCGCGTCGATCATCGAGAAGGCCGTCTCCCCGCTGAAGCGCTTAGCGGGGCACTTGGATTGATACAGCAGGCACGCAGGGTAGGCTTGGACGTCCAAGTGCCGCGCAAACGCCTGCCAAATGATGGATGTGCTGTCAAACTTATAGCTCCAGACGCGGGCGGTCAGGTCGCGCGCCTCGCTCTTCGTCGCCTCAAACACCGTGTAGCTCCATGGCGACCCGAAGAAGTTGGTCGTGTCTGTCTCGACGCGCGGGTAGAGCTCGTTGAGCGACCGGATGCCGAGTCCGGAGCGAGGAATGTCGGAGAAGACGAGCGCCAGCGAAACGAACCCAATCAAGAAGCGCGGCCACGAGAACGGCAGGTCCCGGCTGAAGATATACTCGCGCGCCTTGAGCTGGCGCTTGTGTGTCTGTTCGATCAGCTCATTCGTCGTCCGTGGCATCGACGGCCTCCGAGACTCTGAAGATGGCACGTGCACTATCCGCGGCCCTCCGAAGCTCTGGGTATCGATCGTGTTGCGTCGCCACGCCACCTTGCGTGACCCCGCTTGCAAGCTCGAGGTGGACGGTAAGCCCTTCGCGGCACCCGACGAGTCTGCCTCGACTCTGACGACCATGTTGCACGGGTGCAAGTGCGTCTGACGCATTGACGCGGTTCGTTGACGGATGTCCAAGCCGACACACGCCACACACTTCTATTACAGGCATCGTAACGATGAACAGCTCCCAGAATACCCTCCCCCCCTTTGCTTGAGTGAAACGACAGCACTATTTCCGGTCCACACAAGATAGACCCTTATGGAGAACCACGGACACGGTTTGGAGAGGCAGAAGGCTGGCGCTTGATCATTACGTGGCGTGTTCCAGTGCAAGCCATCTCTCTTGACGTCTGCGTGGTCGTGGTCGACTGCTTCAGTGCTCGTCGCCACACACTTGGGGTGATCACTCCAGAGGAGAGAGAGGTCATGTCCGACAAGACAAAACGTGATGTGGATGCGGCATGAGTCAGGGGTGGCCGACTGGCGGGGAGACGAAGTGAGCGAGCGCCACGGACGGCAAAAGCTGACGCATGGAGTTGCTCCATCCACCAGCTGGCGTGTCGCCAGAAACGGCAACAGTTGGTTGCTGTGCATGTTCATCCTCTAGCCATTGCGCTCGTGGACGAACCCATCGGTAACAGTGAGTACCGCATTGAATGTCTGGACGACAGCTCCGCCGCCTTGGTCGACGCACGTGAGTCGCGTTGAAGATTCGGCTGTCAACTGCGTCCGCACCCACTCTTTGAGGAGACGCGTTCGCATCCATGGAGCCTGACGACGGCGATTGCTCATGTCGCCTGGTGGTGGAAATCAGCAGAAGCAGACGCGGCGGTGAAAAATCCACTCGGACGCTCTCAACGACGAACAGCAGGCAACACCTTGGTTGAAGCCCCCAATTGCCCAAATTTTGTCAATGACCATTATAGCCACTTGAACCTGCGTCGCTTTTCCGATAACGCCTTTCGGGTCAGATCTTTTCGGAAGAAATATCATTTGACGCACCCAGTTCGAGGCTGACTTGCTTGCACCAAGTCATGGTCGCCTCCAACGAAATAATGGCATCCTGTCTCCATGTGCGCGGGTTTTCGCCGCCGTCCGAAACTGCAGAGCCGCCCCCTCGGCCACTGCGCGTTCGTCCTTTGCCTCTGGTCAGCAGTTCGCCACTGCGACCTCTCGCTCTTGCCTGCCGCTGCAGTCCTCACTTCTCAACTTCCTCTGAGACCCAGCCATCCACCAAGCCAAGTCGGCGCGCACTCCGTCGGCTGACTAGCTCCCACCGCAACAGCGCAAGTAGCTGTACCACCCCACCCGAGCCATGCGCGCGTCAACCCTCTCCTCGTGCCTCGTCACGCTGACGAGCCTGGCATTTGCGGCCACCACCGTGGCAGGGATGGAAAGCACGTCCTCCAACCGCAGCCTCGAGACGATGCTGTCCCCTCCCTACTGCTTCATCGAACAAGGCTTCGACTACGTCGGCAATGACATCGGTAGCGCCGCGTCGGCGAATGCCGAGGGCTGCTGTCAGATCTGCGCCTCTCGCTCCGGCTGCCGTGCATTCTCGTGGACCAACCTCAACGGCGGCACGTGTTGGCTCAAGAGCGGCCGCGGAACCATCGTGGTCAACCCCGATGTTCGCTCGTCCATCGTGTCCGCTACTGGCACTGGGTGCCTGCTAGACGAAGGCATCGACTACGTGGGCAACGACATCGGAAACGTCCGTTCTCTCAAGCCGTACGGCTGCTGCAGTGCCTGTCAGTACACTCCTGGCTGCCGTGCCTTCACCTTCACGACACACAACGGTGGAACCTGCTGGCTCAAGAGCAAGAAGGGCCGCATGGTTGTCAACCCGCAGGCGCGTTCGGCCGAGCCGTACGTCGAGGACCCGACGTGCGGGCTCGAGTACGACACGGACTACGTCGGCAACGACATTGGGAACATCCCAGCGAGTGCTCCGGGGTTGTGCTGCGAAAAGTGCCAGCATTGGAACGGATGCCGCGCTTTCTCGTGGACCAGCCAGAACGGCGGCACGTGCTGGATGAAGGGCCTCAAGGGCGAGACGATCAAGAAGGCGGGCGTCATCTCGGCGTATGTCGTCGCGAACCCGCCCGCCCCGAGCTGCGCGCTTGAGCTGGGCACGGACTACGTCGGGAATGATGTCGGGTCAGCCGCCAGTGCTGACGCGTACGGCTGCTGCTCCATCTGCATGGCGCGCTCGGACTGCAAGGCCTTCTCGTGGACGAATGCCAACGGAGGCACCTGCTGGCTCAAGAGCGCCAAGGGGGCGACCGTGGCGAACGCGAACGTCAAGTCGGCGGTCGTCTGAGCTTTGAGCTTGCCGGACGTCTGGGGAAGGAAGAGCTGCCACGACACTCTCCGCAGCAAGAGTAGCGTACGCTCTTTGTGTCGCACGTGACGAGAGAGCGAGGGCGGCCTTCGCACTGCTGCCCCATGCATAGCTGCCTGGAACACGACATGTCAATGGATTGACGACCACGACATGAGTTCCGAGTACCTTCATTCCTCCAATATGACCATCACAAGTGACATCACAAGTTGCCTTTTTCTGCTGTCCGAACACTTTTTTTTAGACGGAAATGATTTTTTTTCGTCATAATTCGTAATTCAATTTACAGGTTGAACCCAAATCGGTTCGGTTCAGCTGGTGACCGAACGAGCGGGTGCAAATGATGCACCAACCACCTCCATGGAGCAATGCTCGACGAGAGAATGAGGGGGTCGCCTTCGCAACGTGTCCATGTCCATGCGGCTGTCCACTTCCTTCCTTCTGCCGCTGCATCGAACCGGAACCGCCGAGCTCTGCCTCAAGCTCAAGCGAGGCTCGGCTCCTGGCTCGAGACGCTTGAGTTATGCCTCACTCTCGATCTCTCCAGCCAAGACGCTGGGGTCGACACGGCCAGCTCCGTCCTCACTGAACACCTCACCAACCATCTACTCCTTTGAACCATGCGTCTGACTGCTGTGCTACCGTGCCTCTTTGCGCTGTCGGCGGTTGAGACCGCGAGCGCGTATCACAACCGCAGCCTCGAGGCCATGTCACCACCGAGCTGCTACATCGAAGACGGCTTCGACTACGTGGGCAACGACCTCGACAGTGCGCCATCGGCCACGGCTGAGGGCTGCTGTCAGCAATGCGCCAACCGCTCAGGCTGCAGCGCCGTCTCGTGGACCAACTACAACGGCGGCACGTGCTGGTTCAAGAGCGGACGCGGGACCATCGTGGCCAATTCGAACGTGCGCTCGACGGTCGTGGGCACCTCGGGTTCGTGTCTTATTGAAGATGGAATCGACTACGTCGGCAACGACATCGGAAATGCCAAGTCGCTGAGCCCTGAAGGCTGCTGCAGCACGTGCAAGAGCTTCGCTGGATGCCGTGCCTTCACCTTCACACCATACAACGGCGGCACTTGCTGGCTCAAGAGCAAGAAAGGCCGCATGGTTGTCAACCCAGAGGCAAAGTCGGCCGAGCCGTACTTCGAAGGCCCGACCTGTGGGCTTGAGTACGACACGGATTACGTCGGTGACGACATTGGCAACACGCCGGCGAGTGCGCCGGGGGAATGCTGTAGCAAGTGCTATGCTTGGCCCGGATGCCGCGCCTTCTCGTGGACGAGTACCAACGGTGGCACTTGCTGGCTCAAGAACCTCAAGGGTGACACCATCAAGAAGGCGGGCGTCATGTCGGCGCAGGTGCTTGCAAACCCGCCGGTGCCAAGCTGCGCCTTGGAGCTCGGCATGGACTACATCGGCAACGACATTGGGTCAGCTTCGAGCACGGACGCCTACGGCTGCTGCTCCATCTGCATGAAGCGTTCGGACTGCAAGGCTTTCTCGTGGACGAGCTTCAATGGTGGCACCTGCTGGCTCAAGAGCGCCAAGGGAACCACCAACGTGGATGCGAACGTCAAGTCGGCGGTCATCTAAGATGCAACCTGCGATGATGGAGGTGTGACGAGCACCCGAAGTGGAAGTGGTCGCCGACATTCAAACACTTGAACATGCAACGATTGCTTCCATTACCATTGAACTCCGGCAAAGTGTGGTGCCAAGTGTGGCAAGCTAGAGGCGGCGGTCCCGAACCCACACCTCCGCGTACGGCTGCAGATCATCTCGCGAGTTCCTGGTCGGCAAGCATTCCTGGTCGCCTTCTTCAAACTCCTCTGGGTAGTGAGCCGCGAGCCACTGCAAAATCTCGAGGTGGTTCTCGCGGTACGCGCCATGAAATTCAACAAAGTCGCGGTCGTCCTCCGATCGGTGGCTGGCAAGGTACTCCACGACCCGAAAGTGGCCGTTCTCAGCTGCCCGGAATATTGTTTCGGGGTTGCAGTCCTCCGTCCGGGTGTCTGCATTGAAATGTCCGTTGGCAGCTGCACCGTCCATTGCATTGACTGTGCAGCCCTCGGACCGGTTATCGTGAAGTCACTTGACTGCATCGAGATGCCCTTTACTGGCTGCGCGATCCATCGCACGGCTGGTGCAGCATTCCGGTTGGTTCTCGTGCAAGAAACGCACAACTTCGAGGTGGCCAGCCGCGGCGGCGCCTTCCATCGCCGACTGTGTGCAGCCCCCTGTTCGGTTCTCGTGCAGCCACTTGACGACTTCCAAGTGGCCGTACCAAGCAGCCAGGTCCATTACGTGCGCTCTTCCTTTCGCTCCATGCTCGTGAAGCAACTTGATCATCTCCAACTGGCCCTTCCAGGCCGCTTCAGAGATGGCCTCCACCGAGCAGCCTTCACGGCAATGCTGCGCAAGCCACTCGACCACGGCAAAGTGATTGTTCTTCGCTGCCCTGTCCATCGCAGAGGTCGAGCAGCCTTCCCGACGGTTCGCATGCAGCCACTGCACCACGTCAAGGTGGCCATCCGCAGCCGCTCCGTTCATTGCAGCGCGCGTGCACCCCTCCGAACGGTTCTCGTGGAGGAACTTCACAATGCCAAGATGTCCTTCGCTCGCAGCCTCGTCCATCACTTCGCGCATTCGCTCGGGCACGTCGTACTCCCACGAACGACACTCGTCAAAGTTTTCGTGAACCCAGCGGATCATCTCCATGTACCCATTGTGCGCCGCACCGACGAATGGGCCAAGCGACCACTTGAACGCGCCGGTTGCCTTGATCCAGCGCAAGATTTCCATGTTGCCGCTGCGTATCGCGCAGTCCATGAGCTTCGCCCCCGGCTCGTTTTGGAGCGAGAAGGTCTGGCTCACCCACTTCACAACTTCCAGTCGCCCGCCCCAGATCGCTTTTCCGACGCACAAGCCCTGCATCTCCAACTTGAGCCACGCGTAATCGGCCGACTGCAGCCACTTGAACACTTCGAGATACCCGTTCGCCACCGCTTCGTCGACCACAAACACATACTTTGGTGGCTCTTGCTGTCCCACCATATCACTCAAACAATCGCCAGAGCACTTGGAAGTTTCAATCATCCTTACTTCATCGCTTGACCCGTCTTCTGGACTGTTGGCTCCGCCCTCCGATTGTTTCTCGCGCATCTACACATCGATGCACTCTGCGATCCATTGCACTGCCTCCAAGTGCCCGTTGCTCCCAGCGGCCGTGAGGAGGTTCTTCTTGGTGGGGATCCGGCATGCAAACACCGGGTCAACGCACTCCGAATCGCTGTCACTCTGTATCGATCCGAGTGCCAGGGCTGGATACGGCGTCGAGTGCTCGTGCAACCACTTCAGCACGTCCAGATGCCCCCCTTTCACCGCGAACCACATCTCCTTCATCCCAAACATCGTTCGGTCACTGCAGTGCTTGCGTAGCCACCTGAGGACGTCAAGGTGTCCGTTTGCCGCGACAAGCTCAACCGCATCCAGCACGAGCGCAAGAGGAGAGTACTCGGTTGTAAGCCATTGCACAGTCGCCATGTCACCGCGGTCTGCAGCGTCGATGAGGCAGAGTTTAAACACCCAGTTGCGGCAAAGCGAGTCCATCGGCGGTCCCAAGCGCTCGCGCTCATGCACTCGGCGAGGTATCAACAGCGACCTGGTGGTCGCGTACGCCTCGTCGACGCCTCTCACACTCCCAGATTCCAAAAAGTCGCTGATGAGCGCAAGGACAGGAGGGAGCGACGCGATTGAGGACTGGCGCGGCTCATCGTAGAAACAACACCGTTGAGCGGCAGTAACAGCCGAGGAGACGATGTGACTGCCATCTTGGCAGGTCGAGCGGCCATTCGTGTGACTGGAGAGAGATGCTTGCGTCCAACGGTGCCACTTCGCGAATGGGCCGATGAGTTCTCCGGCGGTTGGTGAGGCGCGGAGACCACACGTTCGCGGGTCGCAGACGATCATCACTCCGGTTCTTGAAATTGCCGAGAGGAGGTTTCCCAGCACTCCGCCGATCATCAATCCGCCTTGCCGGTTGTCGTAGAGATGCGGCCATCCACGCTATATTATCGTGGGCATACTCACTCACACGCACTTGCACTCGCAGGGATGAAGGAGACGCCAGGTTCAGGGACCCGCGACCATGTCCAGCGTCCTCTTCCTGTCGATACATGCGCTCGCGCCTTCAATTCCCTGGCTCACTTGTTGGCGAGTGACGCGGCAATGCGCTCCAGCACCTCGGTCTGCGCGCGCTGGGCGTCGAGCAACGCCCGCAGCGCGGCCATCTGCTCGGCGTGGTGCGTCTGCAGCAGCGCCGCGACCTGTGCGTCCGTCGACCGCGCCTTGAGCGCGTCCGCGATGGCCATCATGCCTCTGCCCGCTTCCTGCGCCAGCAACGCCACGCCACTCACCGCCAGCGGTGGGTCGACGCTTGGTCCGGCCACATCTCCTGGCCGTGGATTGCGACGCGCAGGTGGCTCATCTTTCTGCTCGCTCGTCTCAGCACTCACTGGCTGCCACCGCAGTCTCTCCGTGTCCGCCTCCTCTTGTCGAGTCGGCGTCGGCGCTGGCGAGGCGGATGTGATGCTGCTGGCATCCCTGCTAGCTGACAGCGGTCGAGCGACCGGCGTTGTGGGAGGCGTGGGGTCTTGCTGCGCGCCGAACCAGCGCCGCAGGATGGGCATGTACGAGGGTGGGCGGCCCATGGCGCGGCGGTCCTCCTCCGACTGTCCCGCCTCGCTCCAGCGCTTGTACTCCCACTTGATCTTGGCGAACTTGAGCCGCAGCTGGCGCTCCGAGACGCGCGAGGCGCTCAAGCCCGAGAGCGCGTCCGCGAACTGGCGCCAGGCCGCCGCCTTCTGCCCGTTGCTGGCCGCGCGGTCGATGGCGCCCGCGATCGCGGGGTCCGTGAAGCGCATGCGCAGCATGGCGTCCAGGAGCGCGTCGGGCCACAGCAGCTTGCGCCGCCCCTGGCCGCCGTCATTGGACGCGCTCTCGCCGCCGTTCTCGCTCGACTCCTCGCCCGGATCGCGGCGCTGGACGCCCGCGGAGCTGCTGTCACGTTCTGGACTACCGGAGGCACCGTATGAACCGCCCACCGTGGTCTGGGCGACCGTGGAGGCCGGCAGGAGCGGCCGCATCTTGCCCATGTAGCTGCCGAGACCGATACTGATCGGCGGCTATGTCAAAGAACCAGGAGTGACGGTCCGATTTAGACGGTTGTGTACTGATTGTGTCGTCTTACGTACGAAATATCAAATCAAAGAGCCAGGAGTGGTGGTCCGATTTACATAAAACGTCGAGCATATACTATGGATATCCGATTAGGTACGATGTCTTGCGCGCGTCGCAGCCTTTTTTGCCAGCAGCTCCCGACTGAAAAAGAATGGAGACCGAGGCCAATGCCGATGGAGCGGCGACACCGGCCGCTCCTGCGGCGCTGCATGGCGGCCTGGAGGCCCCGCGGACGGCCGCATACGAGCTGTCGCTATCCGCTACTGGCTCGCGCGAGCTGCTGGCGCTGGAGCTGCCGCTCTACGCGCGGGATCCGCGTAGAATGCTGCGCGCCGTGGGCGGGCTCGAGGCGCTGCAGCGCACGCACGAGCGCAAGGCGCAGTTCCTGGGCGTCAAGCTGCGGCCGAGCGAGCCGTCATGCAAGCCGCTCTTCGCAGACCTGACAAAGACGCAGATGCTGCTCGTGCGTGTCGTGCGCAAGAAACCCAGGCGCGGGAAGAAGGCGGAAGAGGCGGAGAACGAGGAAGAGGAGAAGACCACCAACGGAGTGGCCGAGCAGGAACCGATGGACGCAGCGACGCGCGGGCTGCGGGTCGAGCTCGTCGGACTCGTGCGGGAGAAGTACGTGTGCGAGGGCATGGCCGACTTCCAGTACCTGACGGCGCGCCGGTTCTTTCCGCGCGAGGCGTCCAGCGAGCCCGTGCCGGGGCTCGCACCGCTGTCGACAGCCGTCTCCGCGCCGACCGTCAACGTGGCAAGCCACGTGTGGCCGGCGTCCGAGGCACAGCGCGCGCTCAAGGCGAGTCTGCGGCCGTACATGGCCGTCGCGCGTGAGGACGAGCTCGAGATGATCCCGGAGGTCTTCTCCAAGGTGGACCTGCCGCTCAAGTACGAGTTCCGCCAGCGGTCCGGGTACCAGCCGAGCGAGGGTGCCAAGAAGGCGGCGAGCACCATGACGTACCTCAACTTTCACGACGAAGCGGCCGCCCCGCAGGCCCCGCGCGCCGACCAGCCCGCGGCGCTGCGCCGTCGGTCTGTCGGCGCCAGCGACGGCATCGACGAGCGCGTGACGGACCAACTGACGCAGATGCTGGACGAGAAGCCCGTCTGGCTGCGCTCCAAGCTGTTTGTGGGCATGGACGCGGCCGAGAAGCGCGCGGCCAGACGCATCATTCGGCGGCTGTGCTATGTGTTCGTCGATGGTCCGTGGCGTGGGTCGTGGATCCGCATGGGCTACGACCCACGCGCGTCGCCGGACTCGGCCAAGTACCAAGTCGTCGAGCTGCGCAACAACCGCGAGCTCGTGCACGCCAAGGTGACGCACCCCAGCCGCAAGCGCACCAAGAAGTTCGCGCACCCGAAAGGGCCTCGGATCGTCAAGGTCACGCAGACGTCGGCGACCGAGAGCGCGCAGGCGAGCAAACGCCGCCGCAAAGAGCGGTTCACTCGAGGCGAGACGCGGCGCTCATACCTCGTCAACCCGGACTCGAGCGTCGACTCGGGTACTCCTCGACCAGCCATGTCGCCGTCCGCCAGTCTGCCAGCGCCGACGGGTTCGAGAGGCGAGGATCAAGACAATAGTGACAACACAGGCTCCGATAACGACCAGCAAGCGGCGCGCGGCGAGGTGGAGCAGCTTGAAGACGCCATGGACGCCGTCAGCGTCTCTATGTCTCCGTCCGTCACAACCCCGGGCAAGTCGCCGGGGACGACAAAGACGTCCGAGTCGACTGGCGGCGATACCTACGAGATCTTTGGCGTGCAGTTGTCGAGCGCGAACGTGATGTTCCAGTTGGATGAGATCGACGACGACGAGGTCAAGGCGTGGACTTCTAGCTTCGCTATGCAGGAGTCGCCGTCGCTGCTTGGCGGCTGGTACTCGACGCACATGTTCCTCCCACTGCGCGAGATGATCCGCTTCCGCATCGCCGCGCTGGTAGGTCGCTCGAAGGCGGAGCTTGAGACGCGGAGGTCGCGTCTTGAAGCGCTCAAGAAGCAGTCGCTTTCGGACTATGCGGACGAGCGCGCAGGCATCGGTAAGAAGCGCGAGCCAAAGGGGAAGCAGGCTGTGTCCAAGTCGGAGAAGGCGGCCGGAGAGAACGGAGCTGCTGATAGCGCTGCTGATGCCCAGGAGGACGCTGCTGCAAGAGCTCAAGAGGAGGAAGAGCTGGCATTCGAGCGATCGCTTGCTCGGCAGCACGTGATTGGGGAATCAGCGGTCAACGGTGAAGCATCTGCGGTGGTGAACGGCGTGGCAGGCGCTGAAGGTGACATGGATGTTGATGGACGCGCGGAGCAAGGGGACACAGCGACCGGTGACCACCAAGACGACGAGGAGATGGAGGAGGCGGAAGAAGAAAGCGACCGGAGGAGACGCATCGGTGGAGGTCAAGAAGAGGTGGAGATGCACTCGCCGTCGTCCCCAAGCGGAGAGAGCGAGGCGAGCACCAACTTCTCCGGGGGAGAGCCCGGCGGATCGGTGGGGGACCTTGACGATGACGAAGAGGACGCCGAGCCGGGTACAGAGTACGCTTTCTAGTTGAGAAGCAAGCTCCTGCAAGCTCTACCGTTGGCAAAAGACGGACGGACGCCGTTGGCATCGAGTTTCTGTTGTCCAAGACCATCTCGGCGAAGTGGAACGAACAATCAACTCATGTCGTGATCTAAAATCGTCGGGTGCTCGGAAATAGTTCATCGGCGCATGTCTCGCCTGAAATGGGGTCATCCTGTTCGCCATGTCCGTGGCTTTGACTCGTGTGACGGTCCGATCAGTCTAGATGGAGCCCACACAGGTGTCGCCTGACGCTCGCCTTGCGTCAGCGTCCAAGCCACGGCGCTCGCTCTGGCTGCCTCGAACCCGCTCAGCTTGGAGCACGCACAGCTCTGCCGTCCACCCGAACACGCCACCGCCACGCACTGCCAGCGCCAGCATCTGCAAGCCGCTCACGCCCGTCGACTCGCTGATCCGCGCCAACCTGCGGCGGCAACTGGCGCTGCGGCAGCGGGTCTTCCAGAGCGACCTGCCCTTCTCGTGGCTGCGGTTCACGGTCGGGATCATCTCGCTGGCGCTCGTCTTCTCCGACATCCCGCGCTCCGGTCTCGGCGTGCGCGACCTCGCGTCGCTCTACACGATGGTGGAGCCCGACACAATGTCTTTCTATGACCCCTGGAACTACACCATCGCCCGGCTCGCCAGGGACGAGAACCACGCGCTGAGCATGCACAACCAGAGCGTCCGCGTCTGGAGCTACAAGTTCGACAGCACGAGCATCGCGTGGCGAGCCATGGCGCAGCACCTCGGGCTCGCAGGCGCCGCCTTCCCCACCTGTTTGTTCTACACGGAGCCGTGCACGGTCGAGAAGCTGCGCGGCCCCGTCGCCTTCGGCATGATCGACGCGATGGCGAGTGCGGTCGCCGCGAGTCTAGGGCAAGCGGTGCAGCTCCGGTCCATCAGCGTCTATGTCGACCGCGTCCACGACTTCGTGCTGCCTCCCGCGTTCGCTCTGCGGCACTGGCGCACCAACCAGGCGCTGCACTACTCCGCAGAGGAGTTGGAGGCCATCGGAGCGCGCATCTGCCACTCGAGGAACCACAAGCTGCCGAACCTCTGCCAGGAACGGTGGGTCAACTACCGCTACGCGTGCTCGCGGCACAACGCGCTGTGCCGCAGCGTCGGACGCGTGCTGGACCACACGCTGGCTCGAGTTCGGGTAGTTGGCCGCAAGTTCCCCAACGCGTCGGTGGATCTGACGCTGATCGAGAGCCAGGAGGACGCCACGCGCGTCCGAGGCGGCATCTCCATGGTCGGCGTGCGCCGCTCCGACGTGTCGACCATCATCCGCGCGCGTCGCTGCGGCAATGCGACGGTCGGCTGCGAGACCGTCTACGTGGAGGACTACAGGTACCAGTCCGGGCTGGGCGAGGCGGACGCGCCGCAATGGTACGCACTCATCGCGACGCTGCGAATCGTGGGCCAAGCGTACTTCATCCTGCGCATCTTCGGCCTCGTGCTGAGTTGCTATTACGCGCACGTCTCGCCCGACCTCGGCCCCGCCCCGCACGGCAACTCGACCGACACACGGACGATGTCGTCCGCCAACACATTCGCGTCGAGGACAGCAGCAGCACCGCAAGAGCAGCGGGGAGGGATGCTCGACAGGCTCAAGCTGGCATGGCGCGTGTTCAGCAAGGTCCCGACGCAGTGCGTGGTGTTCGGCAGCCCGCTTCCGGTCGCTTGCTACGCCATTGCGCACGCCATCGACGCGCCGCTCACGTACGTCGTGCTGGAGAAGCGCTTCACGTCCCAGAACGGAGTGCTCAACCTCGGTCTCCGCACCTTCGTCTCCGTCGCGGTCGTGCAGATGCGCAACGTGTGGGTCTTCACGCTGCTGCTGCACTGCGTCGTGGCGCTGTCGACGTCCAGGAGGTGGCAGAGTTGGTGCCACTTGACTGGCGGTGTGCTTGGCGTGCCCGAGTTCCTCCTCAGCGGCTTCTCGAGCGCCACGATCGCCGCGCAGTTTCGGTCCACAACTTTCCGCAGCACGCGCGTCCTCGCCGTCTTCCCCGTCGCCGCCACCGCTCGCCACAACCTTCCAACCGTCAAGTACCAGCAGTTCGGCGCGCACCGCGGGTCTGGGAACTTCATGTTCGGCGGCGTCTTCATCGATCTCAAGTGTTTGGTCTTCCTCGCGGTCTTCATGTCCGTCGCACTTGCCATCGGCACGCAACTCCTGAAGTGGGCTCACGCTCTCAGGAGGACATGTTGCCGCCATCGGAGCGTGGCGGACCAGTATCAACGCCGCGCGCACGAAGACAGCAACTACCGTTGGCTGCTGCTCGGCAAGACACCCGTGCCATACTCGGCCGGCGCGCTGTGGCCGACCGTCGCCATGTGCGTCCACTGGACGAGCGACTTTTTCTGCATCCACCCGCCGCGCGTCGGCCCCTCAGTGACCGAAACAATGGCGTTGCACTCAGCGATGCTGCCAGTCTTGGAGCAACCGCACAGCCATGGATCCTCAGGAACTCGTCGCCAGGCGAGCGGCAGCGCCTCGCGCGTGGCCAGCATGGTCGCCACGTCGCTCAACGTGTCCGTGCGCATGGACTACCACACGTTCAGCGCCATCCAGCTGCAGATGGAGCGCGTGCACGACCGGCGCGCCGTCGTCGAGGCCAACGTCGCCTTCATGAACCTGGTCATCATGAGCGACCCGCTCGTGTACGCGCGGCGCTTCCTCTCCTTCCGGGGCCGGAGCAAGATGCTGGGCTACTACCGGTCGCAGCGCAGCTGCCAGGCAAATGTGCTGCTACTGCTCCCGCGAGAAGCTGTCGACGAAGACAACGAGCACATGCAGCACCTCGAGTTGTTGTGTCTCGTGCCCATCGCCGCGCTCTCGTGGTCCGAGCTCGTCCAGTGCGGGTGAAGAGCCTTCAGGGAAGACGAGCAGTTAGTAGTCACCGCCGACCGCCAAGGTGAAGCAGTGAAGGCTGACAAGCGAGTCCAATGCACGATATACTTGAGGAATCGACCCTTCGACCCCACGAGGACCTACCCATTCACTCAAGGACGCTTAGTGCTTGACGGGCTTGTTACGCAGGATGCTGGCGATGGGGTTACCGGCGGGTGCGCCGTCCTCCTTGTTCAGATGCGCCATGAGGTTGAATAGCAGGTCCTCCTCCGGTGACTTGCCGTCGCTCTCGCCGCCGTACTCGGCCGGGATGCTCTCGATCGGGATCTTCTCCGCGAGCGCCTCCAGGATCTTCTTCTTGCCGCGCACGATGATGACCTTCTCGCGCGTCACCTCGTCCACCATGCCCTTGACCGTGTTCCAGATGATGTTGAACCACGACGGCACGTTGATGACGAAGATGTAGGCGCAGCGCTCCGGGTAGTGCTTGCCCGAGATGGACGCCGCCTTGCGCACGTACTCGACGGCCTCGCCGGCAAAGTCCGAGATGCCGATGCCGTCAACGTCCAGCACCGAGATGCACTTGTTGTTGTCGTCCTGCTCAATCACCTGCCACAGGAACTCGGTGATCATCAGGTAGTTGTGCATCAGGTCGTCCAGCGTCAGCCCCGCCGCCTTGAGCGCCTTGAGGTTGATCTTGCCGGGCTTCTCGTAGTACACGGGCTCGCCCTGCTTGCCGCGCTTGTGGTAGTAGTGCGGGTAGTTGGCCTTGATCGTGCGGAAGTGCGGGCTCGGCTCGTGGAGGATGCCGTCCACGCCTTCTTCGCGGCGCCACTCGGTCGTCTCGTTGTACCGGATGAGCGCCTTCTCCTCGTCTCCCTTCTCGGCATTGATGAACCGCTGAGGCACCTTGCCCGTCGTCTCGAGCGCCGTCTTCGTCGACATTGGAGGCGGCGCAACGTCGTCGATACTAGGAACCTGGCTGCTAGCGGCGGCCACCCTTCCATTGGCGAGCGGCTGGGACGACGCCGGAAGAGACGTGAACCGGTACTCGGTCACGATCAGCTTGAGCGACCCGGACGCGAGCGGGTCGTCAATGTCTTCCATTGAACTGTTGACTCCCACCGCGTCCATCGCGACCGGCGACGGCGGGTACTCGAAGAGCGACGAGAACGGGTGGTCGACCTTGACGGCGACGTAGAACAGCGGCAGCATGACGAGCACGAGCACCACGAGCTCGCGCTGCAGGCCGCTCGTCAAGGTGCTGAGCGCACCCCATGAAAAGTGCATGATGAGCGCGTACACGAGCGCGAAGATGGGCACGGGCACGAGGCGCAGCAGTCGCGCGGCCTGGAGCAGCAGCGACACGGTTCTGCGCTGCGAGTCACTGCTGGCCTCCTTGGGCTTGGCGCGGCTCGCGACGGACGCGTCGCCCGTGAGCTTGCCCACCGTCTTGGACGGCGCGACGCCCGTGAGCTTGACGACGAGCTCGCCCGGCGGGCCGTTACGCAGCGGCAGGACGAAGACTGACTCGCGCTCGGCGTCCAGCGCCCCGTCGTCGCTCATGCTGGCCGCGTGCGCCGTCAGCTTCTGCTGCAGTAGCTTGCCTGGGAGCACGGCCGTGGCCTGGTTGGACAGGCGGAAGAAGATCTCGGCGCGCTGCAGGCCCTGCGCGCTGGAGCTCTTGCCCTTGCTGGCGCCGCCGTCCGAGGCGAGCGCGGCGGTGCTCTCGAGCAGCCCGACGGGCAACGCGATCTTCTGTCCGTAGTTGTACGACGTGATGAGCTTGTTCATCATGGAGATCTGTTCGATGCGCGGCTTGGCCGGCCAGACCTCAAAGCGCAGCTCGGCACCTTTGCCATCGCAGCAGATGTAGCCGCCGAGGATGCGGCTCGTGGGCTTCTTGAAGTTGCTCAGGCGCTTGTTGAACATCTGCGAGTGGCGGTTCGACTCGACCACTGCGATCGCCACGTTGGCATCGCCGAACGCGACCGGCCCATCACTCGGGCCCTCCGCCAGCTCGTGCTTGCTCGCCGGTACGCCCGCGTCCATGCTCGAGATGGACGACGACGACGAGTTGGCTCGCGAGCGCATGGACGCGTCGGTGGCCACGCTCGAGCTGCTCGGCGCGCGGCTGGACGCCGACAGCGCCGGCTGCGTGGCCGCGCGACTGCTGCTTGTAGTACTGCTACTGCTACTGCTGCTAGACTTCACGGCGGGGCCGCCGCGGCGGAAGGAGACGTACATCTCGCCGGGGATGTTGCGCGCGCGCGGGCCGACGTAGCCCGTGATGCCGCCCGTCTTGTTGTTCCAGACCATGCCATGCTGGTTGACGAGCGCCACGGCGTGGCCGTACTCGAGCACGTCGCCCGGCGCGCGGCGGCCCGCCGGGTCCAGCACGAGGAACTCGTCCTCGGTGAACAAAGCATCCTGCGCGTCGCCCAGCGGCGGCACGCAGCTCAGGATGCCGTGCCGCCCGTTCTTCTCGTAGTAGCCGATGCCGCAGGCCGGCGGACCGCCCCCGGCCGCCGCGTACGCCGACGGCGCCGCCAGCCGGATCTTCTGCCCGTAGCGGACCGCGTGCGCCGCCTCCATCGCGTCCAGGGAGCGGCGGGAGGAGCAGGAGGGGGGCAGGACGAGGAGGAGGAAGAGCGCGCGCTTCGTCGACGGAGCCGTTGTGGCCGAGCGTTATGGCGGGTTGAAGGAGCTGCTGGGCTCGTTACCACGTGGCGCGGGGTTATCTGTGTGTTGATTGGTGAAAATGGATTGCAGTATTGGGAATTATAGCGAATTGTAGCGTGGTGAGATGGAGGTGGAGAGCGAGGATTGGTGGAAAAAGGGAGGTGGCCGGCGCGGGAGAAGCGCGCTGACGCAAGTGGACGTTGACTGTCCAGTTGTAGGTGTATTGTGTCCAGAGGAAAGAGTCGATGAAGTGCGGGAAAGATGCCTTGAGCGACTGTTTACATTGGACACAGTATAAGAGTTGTTGGCCATGACTCCGACCGAACTGGCGTGGAACAGAAACGAATCATTCGTCACACAAAATGTTTGATACAGTCTGCCCCGCCCATAGTGCCATGGTGGTACACATAAAAAGACGCAGTGTATAGTACTTCATTTTGTTATTAACTTGAATTTGTATAGTTGGACATCGTAAACTCATTGTATCTCCCAGGTATCAAAAGTGATGGG
>JAADYH010000416.1:0-21635 GCA_023338125.1 Phytopythium aichiense | reverse complement strand
GTTCGACATCACCACAAACGGAGGCGATATCGAGCGCAGCAACTTCTCTGGAGTGGTTGTGGGTGTCCGGATGTCTGACGGGGTGTACGTGTGGGACGTTCGTTTTGACGACGGAGACACGCAAGATAACCCATCAGATGAGCTAGCAATCATCGTTCGGCGCGCGCACGACCTCGGCGTCAGCGTCACAGGCTAAAGCCACCCACGTGCATGGCGCTGATGACTACCCTTGCTGGTATGTGTATTTCTTTGTGTTTGTTCCAGCAAGAAGGAATAATAAAAGGAGAGCTAGAAAGATAAAACCAACAAACATTGACATTGCATTTGCTCTCCAACGGCGGGTCATGGATTATAAACACGCTGAAGCACATTCATCACCTCCTCATATGTCTGGGAAGGTCATACATGCCAGCACTTTTGTCTGGCGACGAGTGCTGCCGCCTATACATCGCGACAATTGGAAGGGCTTGCCTGGCCAGGTGTGACAGGTTGAAGCGGCCGCTCGACCAATCAAAAAGCAGAGTTCATCCTTTTTGTCCAATCGATACACGACAAAAATAATTCTGTCCAATCAGCGAGTGGAACGCTGATAAACTCAATCTGAAAGCATTGCTCGCCAGGAAGGATTGTTTTAGTGGTCCCTGCCTTTGGCTTTGTACCTAGCTCTTCTTCTAGCCTTCGCCGCCGTGTTGAATGTTGCGGCTCGACTACGTCGTCCGAGCGCGTCTCGATGCCTTGTACCACCCTGGAGTCTTGCTGCCTCCCTTGTAATTGTTGTTGTGGCTGCACCGTTAAACCAGTCGCCACCTCTTGATTGCATACACGTGCTGATCCGGACGCCTGCGACTTCAACCAACTCACGAGCCTCCGGCTCTGGGTTGGTCTTAGACACAGTACGACCATGAGCGAGGCTTGCTGCGTGGTTGGCAAACCGGATCACCGATGCTTGGAGGATCTCAGTCTCCCCAACTAGAATCACACCATTCGAATGAGTTTCGACGTCGTGGACACAGCCTGGGGGAAGATAAACAGTGTCGCCCGGGTTTTGGTCGAATGTCGCGATGACGTCACGCCCGCTGTAAATCCTCCTTTGCTTCTTGCCTGTGATAAGGCATCCATAGGTTGCGGCGGCGCATACCTCAAAGTGCGGCGGAGTCATGTGGCCGCTGCCAAATTGGATGAGCGCCGTGAACTGGTGCGCTCCCAAGCCGCCTGGTCGAGTTGCTAGTTTGTAGTTGTGAATCCAACTTGACTGCACTGGCGCGTCCTGGAGTGAATGTGGGCTCGATCCTACAGGCAGACAAACACTGGACGAGCGCTTGAATGCGTTCAGCATTTGCCGAAAGCGTGACTTCGTCGGATGTGTCACCGATGCAGGTACACGACCTCGGCAGCGCGCGACGAGGATCGCAAGATCGTCGGTTAATTGCAAGGCGGGATCCCGAACGACGGTGGGTTGCTTCACGTCTGCGAGGCTTGCTGGGTGCGTGTCGGTGTAAGTGACCATCGCCATCGTGGTGTGTTGACGAGTGCCCTCGATGGGAATCCGTGCGTTATACCAAGAGAAGTGGTCTATTTTCGACGAGAGGGTCTCTGTTCCGTGGTCACAGCTTCGTTGCACAGCTGACAGCTCTTCAGCATCTCACCAAGAGCAACAGAATCGAACAGGTATTAATTAGCACTCTCCCTTGTTGGCGATCGCGGGATGGGTCCTGCCGATGTAGCGCGGACCGATGCTAATGACGACCACGACCTTTTCGAAAACCACCTTGACACTCGCCTTGAGTGTTTGACTTGAGTGTTGAGAGGTGAAGAGAAGACCAAAGAAGGCGGAGACTTGTGTACTTCCGGGTAAATTCACGACTGAGGCCTTCCCCGCACAACTGGCTCAACGAGTTGGGCAGCGCATGGAGACTTTATCACATGGAGTCCATGAGATAAAGTTTAATACATATATCGGAACAGTTGCCTCGGACATCTAATCTCTCGTGTCGAAGCTGATACTATCGAAAACGAGAGGAACTGTGTTTTATTCAAAACGAAAGGCACTCTCGAGAGAAAATTTCTCACCAGCGAGAGGGAAATCAATTTCCGGGAGAAGCGCTGTTATTTTCATATTATTTGAAATATAATCTAAAATACGCAAAATAAATTTGATTTGATTTCAGTGCGCCAAAATTATCTTTGTTGTTTCATTTGGATTGGGCCATTTTGAACGTTCAAAGCGGTAGGCATGGCGGACGCCGAGGCGGCGAGCGTGGCGGACGACGCGCGCAGCGACGCGAGCTGCTCCAGCGTGGACCAGTTCCTGCGCGACAACGGCTTCGGCCTGGGCGCGCTGGCGGGCAGCATGTCGGGCGTCGAGCTGGACGAGGAGGCGCTCACGCCGAGCGACTTGGGAGGAGACGCCGATGCCGCGCGGTTTGCGGCCAAGATCGAGACGGAGGGCGGAGAAGCAGCGGGCGACAGCGGCAGCGGCAGCCTGGGGTCGGGCGTGTCGCTGAGCGGGCTGAGCGCCTCGCACGACGACTCGTCGGGCTCGCCACGATTCGTGCTGCTGGGCGACGACGACCTGCTGCTCGTCGACGAGGCGCACGGGCTCGGCCCGAGCGAGGCGGGGAGCTCGACCGGCGAGCGGGACGCGTCTCATGCGCGGCCGACGACCCGACCGTCTCCTCGTACCGAGCGGGAGGTCGCCCCGGGGAGCGAGAGCCGCGTGGTGGACGACTCGCTGGACCGGTCCATGCTGCTCGGCCGATCCGTCGTGTCGGGCTCGAGCTTGGGTTCGTTCCTGGACCCGCACAGTCTGGATGGCGCCGATGCGTTCGACCACCATGTCGTCGACACGCCAAGCAACCAGAGCGAGCGCCGCGAGTCGGCGGACCTGGACACGACCTCGGAGTTCGGAGCGGCCACGCCGACGCCGACGACACCAGACGACCGACTCCCAGCCGTGTACCAGATGACCCCGCAGGCGGACGTTGTGTCGGCCTCGTCCTCCTCTTCTCTGTCGTCGGTTGCTGGTCGACCCCAAGACTTTGAGCTGAGCCACGCACTGGGTGTCCAGACGCCAACGCCTTCTCCGGCGCCGGCGCCGGCTCGAGCGGAGACCACCAGTGGACGGCCTGGTACTGATAGACTGACAAACGAGAGGCGCAGTGAGCTCTCCAACTCTCGCCAAAGCTCCGCCCGCCGCGGCCTTACAGACGATACCAACGGCGGCCGGCCCCCGCGGCTACAGCGCGCGCTGTTCTCCTCCAGCGTACTGTCGAGCCAGTCGGATGGCAATTCTATCGGCGCGCATGACCAGTGGGATCAATACCTCAGTGCAAGCGTACAGCAGCTGTCGCCAAACACCTCGAGCGGCATCAGCGGTGCCAGCGGCTTCGCGGCGACGATCGACATGCCTCCGGTGACACCACCGCGTCGCGATAGCAAGCGCCAAGACGAGTGGTGTGGCCTGAATGACCTGCTGCGGAAGAACGCGCTCCCGGCGATTCGCTTCCGTGACGGTGACGGCTCTACTGAGTCAGGGATTCCTGACCCAGACTCACTGCTCGAGCTTGTTCAGGACTTTGTTGTCCAGCTCGACCGCAAGAATGAGGTACGCTACGGCCTATATAGCCGACGACCACTCTATCCGATGGTTTGATCTGATGGTGATGGTGTCTATCATGCGGGTGCTGGTGGGTCAGATCATCCAAGACTTGGTGCTGGAGTCCAAGCGGAACTCCCGCGTGGTGAGCAAGACGGAGGGGACGCTGGCGTCTGTCGAGAAGAAGTCGCAGGAGATGCAGAGCGCTCTCGACTCGTCTCGTGCGGAGGTGTCGCGGCTCAAGGTTTGTCATGCCTTGCGCTCTTCATCTTCACTGTCAGTCCCGAGTCACGGTGGTGCTCACTGGACCTTGCTTGTTCGATGCTAAACTACCAGCAAAAGCTGAAGAAGGAGGCAGAGCACTCGGAGACGCAGGCCAAGAAGCTCAAGGCTGCATGTGTCCGACTGCAGCAGCAGCTGAAAGTGAGCGAGCACCGCGTCAAGGCGAAGGAGGTGCTGGTAGAGCGCATGCAGCAGAAGCTGCAGCAGCAGGTGGACAAGGAACACTTGGCCAAGACGCGAGAGCGACAAGTGTTCCGGCAGCTTCAGGATCGCGACCCGCGCCGTGCGAACGCTCGCGATAACCAGTCGCTCGAAACCATCCGCGTCTTCGAGGCACAGCGGGAGCAGTTGCAAGAGGAGATCGATCTCTTGAAGACGCAGG
Source organism: Phytopythium aichiense (assembly GCA_023338125.1). Lineage (NCBI taxonomy): Eukaryota > Oomycota > Peronosporomycetes > Pythiales > Pythiaceae > Phytopythium > Phytopythium aichiense. Next base: position 17,376 of record JAADYH010000416.1, on the reverse strand, counting down.
TCGCGTCGCTGAACGCCGAGCTGCGCGACAAGGAGAACCTCATTTCGCGCAAAGCAGCTTCTGAGAGCGCCGCCCCGGTGTGGGAGGAGTATGAGGACGGCGTGTCAGTGTCGGGAACGCACAGTCGGCGACTGGGATCTGGAGTTCGAGCGCCTCGAGAGCCGTCTGGCCCGCCGTCGGTCGCGTCTGATGAAATGATGTTCGAGCAACTCGAGTCCGCTCGGCGTGAGCAGGAGCTTGTCGCTGCAAAGCTTCGGCATCGAGAGGCCGCCATGATCAAGAAGGTAACTATGATCGAGCAGGACCTCGTCACTGCTCGCGAGACGATCGCGGAGCTCAAGGAGGAGAACGCGAACCTGGTCTTGGAGGCAGACTCAAGGCCTAGCATCCGTGACTACCGGCTCTGCCAGCGACGGATTCACCAGCTGGAGCGCCAACTCGCGGACAACAAACTTGCGCTGGAGGAAGCGCACGATCTCAACGACCTACGCAAGTACATGAGCACACAGGAGCTCGTCGAGCGCGACCGCCTGAACCACCGGCTCCAGCTCAATCGCCTGAGCGCACTGCCTCGTGAAACTGCTCTTGAGGTCGTCCAGGAGGTCTGCCGCATCCTGCACCTGACCGACATCACGCTGATCGCGCCGAGTCTGCAGAAGCTGTGCAACGTTGTGGTGGCCGTGCCGCGGATGGAGAAGTTTATCCGCGACGTGTGCGGCTTTGTATTCCTGAACTCGAGCGAGGGCGTTGCAGCGCAGGACATGCGCTCGGCGCAGTTTGAGCTTGAGCATGTTCTGCCAACGCTGCAGCAATGGATGAGCGAGCGAAAGAAACTGCACGCTCTCGAGGTAAGTCGTTGCTGCCTTGCTCCTCGTCCGCTAGACAACTTGGTTTGACGCATTGTTTGTTCTACTCTCACAGGGCTTTCAGGCCGCGGTTATCAGTGAACTATGCAAGCGATCGATCGAACCAGTGCCTCCGCCAGCCGATGCTGATGGCCGCACTGTTGCCCAAAGTCAGCCGGCGACGCTGGCGAACGCCGCCGGCATCATCGCAGAACTGATTGATCTGGAGAAGAACGTCTTGCAGCACCGCGAGATCTATAGCCAAGCCGCCGTGGAGCTTGAGGTGAGCGCACCTAGACGTGTGGCTGAGCAAGGTGCCGTCTGATACGTTGATGCTGACGATTTGTGATGGCTGTTCGACTGCAGCGTCGGCCGAGTGTTCTCATCAACCAGATTGTTCGGCACTTCTCGCGACTGTTCCAGGTTGCCAGCATCGAGGGCGTGCTGCCCAAGATCAATGTACGCTCGGGTTGCTGTTGTCTGTTGCGAACTTACGTAAAGAGCTAACCTTGCACGTGGTCAACAGGAACTTTACCTGTTCGTGAACGAGATGGAGAACTTCCTCAATGCCGTCCGAGACAGCCTTGGCCTGAGTACGTCAACCTGCAGCAGCATCTATAGGTTTCTGTGCACGCTCTAACGTGCAGTGCTGGTTGCAGAGAAACAATCGTCGGCGATTCAGTGCATCAACGCGCTTCGCGAGCACTTGGCGAGTGCACGCGCGCCACGCGAGCGTGGACAACGGCGGGTCGACCGTGGGCTTGACGATGAAGAAGACATGGAGAACCTTGGGGGGGACAACTCTCCGCCCAACTACGTCGTGGATAGCGCCTCGCGCAAAGCTGGCGCGGCGAGAGGAGGCAAGGAGGGACTTGCGGGCGTCCGTCAAGTTCGCGAGATGACCATCCTGATTCGCAACCTCCAGCGCGAGCTCGGGGCGGCGTCGATGCACGAGATTCTCCCGCGGACAAAGCGCTTGATGGAGCTGTTGAGCTTGTCCATCCATACGGCGGAGGACCCAGGCGATGACGATCAGTAACCAAGGTCTCCGAGCATAGCAAGCGAGGGTTCGAAGATGGGAATCAACTGTAGCATGAGTTTTATGCGCGCCGATGCGTTCGTGCTGTTTGCTTCTAAGTGAGCACGACGATCGATGACAAGGGAGATCGAAGTTCATCACCGCGTCGTTCGATCAGGGACATTTTCTTCGCAGCTGGTAGGTTTGTCGTGACCGCCGGCGACGCACAAGCGATGAAATCAACAGCAGATGGCGACGACATCGGGCTGTCATCTTCACTGTTGTCGGTGCTTGGGGCCGACTTGTCCGAGGACTGCGTGGGCCGATAGATGACGTACAAAACCGTCTGGATGAGGCAGAACACCCCGCTGATCGCCGTCGGGATGATGAGGATAGCGTCCGAGACCAGAAAGCCGTAGAGGAGCCAGACGGTGTTGCTGACAAGGCCGACGGTGACCATTCCGACTGGGATCGACGCCGCCGTTCGTGTGCGTAGCACTCGAGAGATTGTAGCAAACGGCGATGCAAAGAGCGCGAGGCCGCACGTGATGGCGAGGATGCCGATCACATTCTCCGTCTGCTTCGTGGACCAATAGTTTGAACGGCTCACGATGGCGACGAACACGCTTGTGAATCCGTTGAACACAAGCGCAAGACCGACGACCCGAGCCGCATGTGTTCGCTGCGAGCAGTAGGTGCAGTAGATGGCCAGGAAACCGATGCTGGCAGCGCTGCCAACCGCGTAGGTTGCGAGCAGCGGAAAGTAGTTCCCCGTCACGTATCCATATAACATCCTGCAAGCGTCGAGATCGGCATTACCGTGAGAGACAACGTCGCTAATGCACATAACGAAGGTCCAACGCACCATGTGTGGTTGTACACCCATTGCAAGACCAGTGGCAGGATTGGCATCTGCCCCGGTGTCCGCTCCCGATGGATCCGCACTGTCGCCGGCAGCGGGCTCAGGCACATGTAGCATGCCGTAATGGACGCAACCACCTTGACGATCACCTCGAGCAGCGGCATCGTAGTGAATCGAACGTTGACCGAGACGAGCGACAGTCGACTGCAACACTGTCACCCACGGAGAGAGTCGAGCTGTCGGGATTCGAAGTGTTTGGCAACTGACAAATGCCACGGAAGGGAGTGTACCCTCTTCGCTTTCAATCGAATTCGCGGCAAGCATCCAAGAGAAACGACCGTTCATCGATGGATGCATCCGCTCAGATCGGAAACGGCCCGTCGAGAGAGACCGTCGACCGAGAAATGCGATCGCCAAATGGATCCAGCAACGGCTTTGGCGGCAAAGACGGAACGCTCTCGGCACGATTCGACAACTTTCTGTTGCTAATTTCGTTGTCGAGGTTGTCTGGTGCAGAACTACGAATGCCGTGAGACGTTGGCTTGAACTCTTCGGGTGATCAGTTCGTGCAAAATGCAGGTTTATACTATATCATAGCTTATGAACAAACGACTCCGCTCCGATGAATCGACTAGGCGGTGTTGGGGAACGGCGCCGGAGTCGACAACGCGTCGCGCTGTGGCAGCGGCTCGATCGTGATGCGGAAGAGCTCCATCTCGCCAGCGTTGACCGTCGACCCGGTGGGCGACACCATGGCTTCGAAGACGTTCTTGGTAGTCGACGAAGTAGGCGTCAGAATTTCCAGCGGCTGGACGGCAGCTCCGCCCGCGTTGGTGTTGGTGGCATTGCGCTTGGGACGGTAGAGAATGTACAACAATACCTGGGCGACTCCAAGCACCACGTTGATGGACGTCGGCAGCACGAGGATGATATCCTTGAGCAGGATGCCGTAGATGATCCACAGGGCGTTGTTGACCACTCCGGTGATAATCATGGGTGCGGGGATCGACGCCGACGACTTGGTCTGGAGCACGAGCTTGATGGTCGACAGCGGCGAGGAGTACAGTACGAGGCTGGAGGCGATCGCGATGTAGCCGACGACTTGCTTGAAGCTGCTCTCTGACTGCTTGAGCACGCCTTGCGCACCCAGCACCACGTAGATCGCCACGATTGCGTTGCACACGAAGGCGATGGTCACGGACTTGAGCACGTAGCTGCGCTGCTTGCTCCACCGGTAGTAGACGGCGAGGAACGCAATGCCCAGCAAGTCGCCGACGGCATAGGTGACCAGAAGCGGGAAGATATCGTTCGTGACGTAGCCGTACAGCATCCTATCAGCAGCCACAGTGGACGTGATAAGGTTAGGAAGCCTGAAGGCGTCAAGCGAGCACCGGAGAGGGGGATCCTCACGTACCACATGTGGTTGCACACCCAGAGTGCCGCGAGCGGCAAGACGGAGGCGTCACCGACATCCTGCCGCTTGTGGATCCGGTACAGGTCCGTCGACGGGCTGAAGCACATGTAGAGTGCCGAGAGCGACGCCGCGACTTGGATCACGGTCAGAAAGATGCCTCCGCTCATGGTTCTTGATCGAGGCTTGGCTCGCGCGTTGGTGCCGCTGGACTGGAGTGCTCGTGACGGAGGAAGTTGAGGAATGCCCCTCCGAGGCGCCGGCAGACTCGTCCCGGGGCCCTCCGCCGGCCATCTGTGGCCCCGAGGCCGACTGCAACCTGCCGTTCATAGAGAGACCGGCCGGGGCGAGAGGAGAGGAGAGAACGGCCGCTGGATTCAGCACAGAGCTCGTTGCCTCGCATCGCATGTTCCCGGCATCCACTCGTCCTGCAGCAAGCGAGCGTCAGGTCCCTACCGGACTGTCGCCGGCAAAAATAGCTCCCCAAGGCGCAAGGCGGCGACCAATCGGTGGATCCCGGGTCGTGGGGCAGTCAATCCCAGGCGCTGGCGTGACCACTGCAATGCGGCGCAGACGATGCGTCTCAAGGGTGAAAAAGGGCCGCGTCGTTTCGTCCCGGATTTTTGACGTTTTGACGTTTTATTTCTTATTGATTGCCCTTTTTGCTCAATATGTAATCTTTCCTACGGTACATTCGAACAGAGAAGAGACGCGACCTTGACACTTTCAAGTTCACACTTGCGTGACGTGACACACACGCACACTTGCGTAATATAACTGCGACGACCGTTACATTCTCCACGGTACTACACTATAATTAGAATACGGACATCCATTTCAAAATAGATTCGCATTTTCTTAGCGTTCAGCCCCGTCCACGGCAACTCGGACAGTCCGCGAGGGCCCAAGTCGCGCTTGGCGCAAGTCGCCGAATGACATGCCAGTGACCTGGTCATGGAGATTTCGTACGCTCAGTCGCCAGACCGGTGCACCGATCGATGCTCACGATGCGCACGCGTCCGTCCGTCCGTGTGTATCGCGTGACGTCGAGGCGCATCTCTCCATAGTGTTCACTCAACGCGCGACGCGGAGACGGGCGCCGCGCTAGGCAGAGACGGAGACGGGCGAGGAGGAGAAGGGGGAGAAGGAGGAGAAGGAGAAGGAGGCAAGCGGGACAGTCTGGCGTGCGTGCATGTCCCCAGAGATCCCGGATGATGACTGGATGGCAGCGAGACGCAAGGCACGCCCGACCCTGTGCGTCTATTTCTTGTGGGATGAGCGGTGAGAGGCGTGAACGGCAACTCGCGGGTCGCCACGCGACATCACGCGACGTCTCGACTCGTCTATGCTGTCGCTTTGGGTCCGGTGGCGTAAATTTAGTCGCGGGGATCAGCTTGGCAGCGCGCATGGACGATGGTAAATTTACCTCTCGCGGGCCGTTTCGCCGCGAAAATTGCAGTTGGGCGGACGGGTCAACGGACGCCTCCTCACGGATCGGTTCTCGCCTCCAGTGAGGCCACCTGAGCTGGCCACGGGCAGCCAGCCATGGCCACGGACAGCCGAGCTGCGCGCATCTACCTTCCCGCTCTCCTCCTTCAGCTGCTTCTCGGCTTCGTGCTCGCACGGAGATCCTTCGTGCCGGATGGGTCCGTGATATGGTCTCCAGCTGCGACGTCCAAGATCGGAGAAGACCGCGTTGAAGTCCCTTCTGCAGCGTTTCGCGCACTCCTCGAGGCGGAGGCGGACGCCACTGCGCTCGCACTGACGCTGTACTCGCGGAAGAGGGATCTTCTCGCGGCGAAGCTTGCCGTCGCCCTCGCTCGACAGGAGAACGCAACGTTGGAGGAGCAACAGCAGCCTAATGCGGATCGCAACCGCACGCGTCGTGCCCGCAGCAAGGCCGGTGGTCATCGGGTCTTCAGCGACTGGCTTGAGCTCCGCGACTCGATTCGGCTGGATGGCGCACGCTTCAAATTGGATGCGGCCAGCGCTGATGGTCTGGACGCCAACACCGACAACAAAGGAGATCTCGTGCGAATGATCGCGCTGCACGCGAATCCGAAGCCGGTGGGGAGGAGTCCACACCCTCCCACCACGCGCAAGCCCACGGTCGAGCGCGACGCTCCCTTGCTGCAGTTCGTCGCGGTGATGGAGCGTAAGACTTCAACGCTTCACATGTACCACCCGGTTACCCACGAGCTGATGTGGCAGGCTCAGCTTCCCGAGATCCGAGACGTCGCCTCGTTCTCTGTCGCGTCCGACCGTCGATCGCACCTCGCGATATTGACGAGTGCTGGTAAGCTGGCGCTGTACAGCTTGAGGGTGTGGCACCACGGACGAGCCATTTCAGGAGGGTTCCGCCGCGTCGACCCTCTCGGGCCACAGCAATGCTTGCTGACGAGCTATGACAGCTTGATCGACCGCCCGGGCCTCCCATGGCGGCCTCCAGTGCCGCAAAGCTCTCCTGCTCCAGGGAAGCACCTCCACATCGACTTTGAGCTCGTGTTCAGGGTGCCAGCTGCTCAAAGTGTGCCAGAGTTGCCCAAATACCTGTCAGAGGGGGCGAGTGCTTCTATTGGCAGCAGCGATCGGTCCTGGAGCGGCAATGTGGTCGTGACAGGCAGGTTCCGCCACGACTTCGCCATTACCAGCGACAGCAATGGCACGCTGTCCTTCTTCCACACCGAGAACGGGACGTTCGCAGGCGATCTAGTCGTCAACTCAAGTCGGCAGCCAGTGACGCAGTTTGTGCCCATGGCCGGAGGCATTGTGGCGCTAGCCATCAGGAACCACATCTACTTCGTCGACGTCGCGTCTCGACGAGCTGTTGGCGCCGTGTGCGAGGTATCCGCCTCCCAGACCATCACCAGCATCAAAGCGGACCCATCAAGCCCGTTTACGATCTACGCGGGGCTCTCCAGCGGCCGAGGACTAGTGTTCCGGTTGCGCCAAGTCGGTCTCTCCTGGCAATCGCAGAGCGACGAAGAGCCCTCTCACGTCCGCCCCGAGTGCTTGCTCGTGGCACAGCTACGGCCGCGCCGTGAGTTGGTCGAGTACAAGTCACACAGAGCCAACAGAGCTGCGGCGCCGGCGCAGCTGATGACCAAGACGCTCATCGACGTGCTGCCGGGGTACCTCGTCATGAGCGTGGACTCGCGGCTGGTGCTGTTCCAGCTCACGACAGGGGGCAGCGGCCACCCGGTCTACCTCTCCGAGCACGACATGCTGACATCCCACCGTGACTCGAATGATCGGGTCGTCGCCTTGAGCACAGCCGCGAACGTCGCGGAGCACCCGGTGGCGCTCGTGGTGCACGTCGTCGCCGCCTCGGGAACCATCCGCCTGGACGTGTACGCGTCGCTGCAGCCGCCGCCGCCGCCCGCGAGCCTCAACCTGAGCTGGCTGCGCTTCCCCGTCGTGCTGCTCTGCGTGGTGGCCGCGCTTTTCTGGCAACAGCGCGCGCAGGGAAGCGGTCCGCACGCACATCTGCACCAGCATGGCGATGGTCTCGGGCTTCCGCCTGAGCTCTTCGGCGCCAACCCGCGACGCGCGAATTGGCGCAAGACAAAGAGCTGAGGCCCAGTCGCGCGCCACCCAGAAGCGATCGCAATTGCTTTGCTGCAGCGTGTCCGTCTTGGCACAGCCAGCGTATCCTCGAGTCCATCGCCGTCAAGAGCACCAGCACTGAATGCAACGGGTTGAAGTTCCCAGATGGAGCCGTGCGAAGCTCAGCGCCGCTGCACTGACGAACCACAATGCAAGACCCGGTTGTACGCCAGCACAATATTCCTTACCTTACCACTCCGCTCCTTTCCCTCATCGGCCTGATTGTCCTAGCCTTGTCGGGAATTCGTCGGAAGCGCCGCAAGCATGTTGCTCTCCATGTCCACGGCAACAGCGGGTGCAATCAATCATTTTCACCGTGTTTTGGCATACAGCAACATTTCCACCGTATTTTGTATCCTAAAGAAGAAAGTTCAATTTGATAAAAAAAGATCGATTCCCGGGAATCGATCCTGTATGAATTGATACGCAATCCATCCACCCCGGACGCGCTCAAGCCCCAACAGCCCGGCTTGCACAAGCCCCACTCCCGAAAGACTTCGACGCGACCACACACGTCCCGACAGTCCGGTCTACAAGTGGACAATCCACTGCGGTTCCAGTGGCTTTGGCGCTGCCGACACGGGTGTCAAATGAGCACGCTGCCCTGCTCGAGCATGACGTTCAGGACCATCGCGAGCAGGTCCACGAGCTAGAGAAGGTTGCAGCGATGTGCTCTTCACTACGTAACGTGGGAGCGGTGGACGTTGACCAATCATCGACGTCATGATGGCCAACATGAAGACCAGGGCGAACGCTTTCGTGCTCTCTGACATCGCTGTCGCGAGCTGTGCCAATGTGCCCGTAGTGCGAATAGTCGGTCGTCTGCGTCTGCGCTGCCAAGACACCTCACAGCAGCTAGAGATTTTCTCCGGCTCCTTTCCGCTGCTGTTTTTGTGTCATTGTCTGACCTACGAGCTCGTAGCGGACGTAGACACGATGTGTGTTGACGAGCGTGACGTGGTGCTCGGCCACGGTCAGGAGCCGAGACCTCGTCTAACACAGCGCAAGGGACAGACTTCGCGCACCAGTTCGCGACCGCCTCTCGCTCACACGTTGTTTGGTGATACCCTAGCCGATGAAATTCGAGGCAAATGCCATCAGCAGCAACCCTGCTGATGCTCAGCGGCAACTCGCGCAGTTCGTGGTCTTCCCGCACGGTCGGTGGATCTCTATCACACAGGTCACAACCCAATTTAAGCCAATCATTTTTTCGAAAGATCACTTGTCGGCGATGATTGGTCCATTTCAACATGGGAGCTCCTTGTAAATGTTAACGCCGCGAGTACGTATAAAATATTCTTCCACTTTGGATGTTGTTTTGCTCAAACAGAATAGAATCAGCCCTATTTTATTCCAAAGGAGCAGCATCGTGGAGTTCCTGTCACCTCCCACTTCAAGTTTGTATGGTTTGTTCCAACGTATACACTGCGGGACCTCTGCGTTTGGGTCATTTTTACACGCTGGAACAAGTGTTGGCGCAGGATCTGAAAGAGAAGACCAAACCAACCGACCAACTGACCGATCGATCGACCGACCGACGACGATATGGACGCGCTGCTGCTGGTGCCGGGCGTCGGCTTTGGGATCAATGCGCTCGTCGCGGGCCTCGTGGGGCTGCACGTGCTGGCGCTCGTACGTTCGCTGTGTTACTAGGAAGAAGGGGGAGGGGAGACTCACACGCTCGCTCGCCCAACGGTGGCAGCTCTTCTGGCTCAGCAAGTTTGTGCAGGACACGACCAAGTCGCAGCAGCGCTCGGCCATCAAGAAGCGGCTGTAGGTGGCGCGTGGAGGGCTGGCGACGGCCAGCAGCAGGTGCTGGGTGCGACGCTAAGCGCGCGTAACGTGTGCATGATACGCTCAAGTACACTGGACGCGTTGCATCGACGGCATGCAGCATGTATTGAGTCGGGAGGGACGAGCGAACGACTGACTGACCGGACGAGAGGGAAGCGGCGGCGCCAGCCAGCAGGCAGCTCAGTCCTTGAAAAAGATGCGCGCGCCGTTGAGCGACCAGTCCAGCAGGTCGAACTCGCGCCGGTTGAGCTCGATGCGCTTGGCCGTCAGCTGCAGCGTGTGCACCTCCTCCTCGTCGTCGATCAGCTCGGCCGTCGTCTCCTTCTGCTTGCGCAGCGCTTGCTCGCGCTTGCGCTCGTCCCGCTCGGCTTGTTTCAGCTGTGCGGCGTCCATCATGAGCAGAGTTGTCAGTCTCCCCCTCTGCTCGAGGGATCAGCAGCGAGCCAGGCAAACTCACGTTGTACGCGTCCTCGTCCTCCTTGTACTTGCGCGTGACTTCCTCGAACCAGTGGAGCGCGTCAAACGCCTGGAAGCAGCACACACAAAGTTCATCAGTTCAATCCACAGCTGCAGACTCCAGGAGCATCTCGTCGTACATCTCCCTGGTCGAGGATCGCCAGGATGTAGGCGACGCCGATGGCGAAGCCGTCGTCCGAGAAGTACGACTCGCGGCGGCGCGTGTTCTTGTACATCAAGTCCTTCGCCTGCACGGTCGTCTCGACGTAGTTGATCGTGAGCGCCGGCACAATGTGGTAGAAGTTCATCAGGTGCTTCTGCTCGTCGCCGGCGGCCACGTCCTGGAATACCTTGACGAGCACCTTGAAGTAGTCATTGTTCTCCGAAAAGTTCTTGGCCAGCGTCGAGATGACCGAGTCCAGGTTCTTGGCCGCGATCACCGTCTCCGGCGACAGCTTGGCACCCGTGGTCCCCTCCCGAACAGTCTCGCCCGTCTCGTCGTCCTTCTCCTCGGCCACGCCCTCACCCGCATGGGACTCGAACTTGAAGTGCGTGTGGTTCAGGTCCGGCACGAACTTGATCGCGTTGCTGCAGTAGTTCATGCCGGCCGACCGCACCATCCGGACATACCCGAGCGCGTTGCCGATCTCCGTGATGAGCATGCGGAACTGGTCCAGGAACGTCTTGCCAGAGTCCGACACGCCGAGCTTGCGAATGTCCTTGTTGAACAGGAACGCGCGGTCGTACGGGTACTTGTTGTCGACCTCCTTGTCGTCGCGGTGCTTCTTGTACCAGCGCTTCTCGCGCTGCAGGTAGCTCTTGATGTACTCGTCGAAGAGGAACTGCGAGAAAATGTCGAACTTCTTGGCCAGGAACTGGTACGTGAAGTTGACCGTCGTGTTCATGATGCCCATGCCGTGCGTCCGGATCGAGCTCGCGATCGAGTGAATGTTGATCGAGTTCAGGTGGCGCGAGCCCTTGTCGCTGCGGCGCTCGAGGAAGAACTGCTGGTTCAGGTTGTAGTTGTAGCGCGCCACGAAGATCTGGATGTTGCGCATGATCTGCAGAATGTCCAGGCCCTGGTCCAGCGAGCCCATGGGCAAGTGGTTGTCCGCGAGGCTGAGCCCGTACTTGTCGTTCGCGAGGTTCCGCATCTCGCTGTACGTCTTCCAGTCGTGCAGCGCCACCGTCGTGAGGTTGTAGAACGTGCTCTCCAGGTAGTGCGTCACCTTTTGGCGCAGATCCAGCGTCTTCCCTTGGAGCCGAATCGGTCGCAGGTCGAGGTAGTAGTGCAGCACCTTGAAGTCCTCGCTCTTCGGGTTCGGTGCGTCCATGTGGTCGAGGTGCACCGAGTGGATGTGGAGACGCAAGTCGTTCTCCACGTCCTTGCAAAGGTTCTCCACGATCTCTTCGTCGACCACCGACTCGATGAACGACGCGTACGCATCGACGTACACGTCGTTCTTGGCCTCGTGCTGTGCACCGCGCAGGAGCTTCGTCGCATCCAAGAAGCCGCCCACGACGTACTGAATGCGGTTCGCCTGCTCCGGCTGCGTGTACAGGTCCATCAGGAACGGGTGCAACAGCTCACGGCTCCAGTAGACGAACGAGCAGTCACACGCGTTGCGGATCTTGCGCTGGAAGTCGCTCAGCAGCCGCATCTTCCAGATGAGCTTGACAGGCTCTTCGGCATTCTTCAGCGCCACCGGAGCTGTCTCGACCTCGCTTCCGATTGCGCTGGCGCCGCTGCTGTGATCCGACGAGATCAACGCGATCTGCGAGGCCAGGTCCAGCACAGTCAAACGCGTGTACGAGAACGACTCCCCGCTGTGCAGAATGTCTTCGATCACCGTCACGGCGGCCAGTACGTCCAACTTGGTGTCATCGAACCGTTTGCTCGCTTCGAGCTTGGCCTTCACGGGGCGAAAGAACGAGAACAGCGAGTGCGCAACCTGGCGAAGCAGATGCGACGCCGACTCGGCCAGAATCGGGTTCTTGCGCGCGAACATAAACTCCACCGCCTTGAGGATCTCGATGCACGTGTACAGCGGGCGAACGATCCGCTTCTGCATCGGAATGCCGAGCGCCAGGTGCAGATTGACAAGCGTGTGCATCATCGTTTGCACGCGCTTGGCCAGGATCAAACCCTTCAGAATCAGGTTGCCGCGAACACTGAGCGTGCGAGACGCGTCTCCCAAGCCCCGCGTCGTGGGCTGGAAGAACGACTCCATTCGGACGAGCCAGGCGCTGAGCTCCATCTTGGCCGCCGCCACGTCTCCAGGGAACGCCTCGTCCATCGAGTGGAGGTACTCGCGGCGGAACTGAACAATATCCGACGGGTGCAGCTTCTTCGAGTTCATCGGCGCGTACTTGAGCAAGAAGTCGGGCAAGTACCACATGATCTTACCGCAGACCGTCACGCAGGGAGCCTTCATCTGGATCTCCCACAGCCGCTTGTACAGCGCCGGATCGCCGCCCGTGTTCGGTGGCTGAAGTTTTCGAAGGAGCACGTACAAGCCCGCCGTCCCCACAAGGTTGTCGCGCTCATACGTCTCTGTCCCCGACGTAATCGCTCCCTCGGCGATCGCGAGTCGAGCGCTGATGCAGTGAAGAAACTCCTCGAGAAACACGCGGTTCGAGCGAATCTCGATGCGGGACTCGCGGTCGCTGCTCGCTCGGCCGCTTTCGCTCTCTGCGTCCTCGTCTTCTTCTTCGTCCCCACCGGCCATGAACATCTCAAAGTCCTGCTCAATGCACGTCTGGAAGACCTGAGCGCTCATGATCGTCTGGTCCAGGCTCACCAGAAGCCGCTCAAACTGCTTGACCTTGTCGACAGTCACGTTGTAGCGCGAAGGATCCGCGCGCACGTACTGCATCATGCGCTTGTACTTGTCCCACGACATGATGATGTTCGGGTTGTCGATCACGATCGCGTCGATGGTGATCATGACTTCCAGCAACGACGCCAGCGCGTCGAAGACCGGGTGGAGGTGCACCAGCTTGAACGTCGACTTCCACAGCTTCTGGAAGCTCTGGTACAGACTCGCGAGCTGGTGGATCATGTTGATCGTGATGGCGTTGCAGCGATCCACAAAGTTCGAAATGTCCTGGAAGAACGGCAGCATGCGGCCAATGTGGACCTCGTCCTCCCCAGCCTTCACGTCGCCTTCTTCGCCGTGCACGGCTTGTCCGAACATGATGAGCGCCGGGTAGAAGTTGTCCTCGACCGTCACCTTGAGCTCCGAGATCTCGTCGCAGAGCACCGAGAAGACCGTGAGCACCTTGTTGAACAGCTCGTTGTCCGTCTTGATCAGGTCCTGCACGTCCACGCGCTCCGCTGGGTGCAGGTACAGCTGAATGGGGTCCGCCTACGTGTTGCAGTTGTTCAGTTGTTCGGTTGGTTAGCCATCACCACCCCAGCGCACAGCTTGCGCAGTAAAGCGGACGCACCCAGTAGCCCCAGACTTCCGACATGGCCGCCGTAATGGCGTCTTCAATCTCCTTCAGCTTGGTCTACAGCAGCAGTAGCGGGTCAGCGTGCGGTGACTCGCCACAAGCGACGCGAACGTCCTTGAGCCTACCGTGTGGTCATTGATAATGTCCAGTCCCCGCTGAAGCTGCTCGCGGATCGGCTGGTCTGTTCACACACCGTCATTGAACGAGACCGTGAGTCGGAGCGCACACAGTCCAAGGCCGCGCGTCCTCCGCCACCGTCGGCTGGCCGTACCCTGCGCGTCAAAGTCGGCGAAGGGGCTGCCAAACTGGTCGTCGGCCAGGTTCCAGTTCTCCGTGATGGTCGACAACGCGTTGCTCTCCTTGCGCGCCTTGGTGACCCCAAAGTTGGACACGAACGACGACTGGCGGCCGCGTGGGCCGCCGCCGTGCGCGCTCGAGCGCGACAGCCGCGAGGACGCGCGCGAGTCGGCGCGGTGGCGGTGCGAGTTGCGCGTTGAGAGGCCCGTGAGCCGCAGGTCGCGCGCCGACAGGTCCGACGCGCGCGAGTCGGCGCGGCCCATGTCGAAGCGCGTCGAGTCGGCCCAGGACGCGCGCGAGTCGAACCGCGGGCGTGTGGGCCCGCGCCGAGACGGCGACGACAGCACGCTCGAGTCGTCCGACACGTCGCTGCCGCGCGCGTCCCGAGCGTGCTCCTCCCTCGCGCGGCCCTCGCTCGACACGGCGCTTGAGACGATGCTGGCTTCATCCTGCGCTCGCTGCTGCTGCTGCTGCTGCTGCTCGGTCTTCTTGCCCTTCTTGCCGCGCTTTCCCCCGGCGACCGAGCTCATGGCGATTCCTCGTCAACCAGCGACCCGGTTCGAGCGGGAAACGCACGAGAGCGTAGCGGAGACCTCGGGGAACGGCGTGGGCGGTGGGAGAGCGCAGGGTCGGGCACGGCGAGATGCGGGCCGAGGAAGCCGGGAGAACGACGCGGCGACCGCAAGCTTCTCTCGATCCCTTCTCAAATATGGATTGCACCTGAAGTTTGAGCTCCGATTGTGGTGTGCACCACCCCAAGTCGATGTATTTACTGACTTGGGAATCCACGCGAATGAGCACCAATTCACACAAAGAAGCTCCATTTTTTTGTGCTGGCACATTTTGTTTTGTACACACAATTTCTGTGTGATTGATGGAGTCAAGCACAATCTCTGTCCCATCGAAATCGACGAACCAACCGAGGTCCAGGAAGCGCCGCCGTGATCGCACCGTCACGCACAACGAACACCAAAGCGACGACTTCCGAACACTTGAAAGCATCATGTTGAAGGCCTAGGCTGCCAGGAGCGGCTTCATGGCGCCGTCGATCTGCGCCACCGTGTCCTCGAGCTTGCGTTGGAATGCGCTGTCGCCGCACTCGACGCGGCGCGCAGTGTGGTCGACCGTCGCCGACACGCCGCTGGGCGTGCGCACGTGGATCAGGTTCGTCTCGAAGTCGAGGTCTACGTCGCCGAACTGGTCCTTGAGCAGGCGGAAGACGATCAGCAGGTTCAGCGCGTCCTGGTCGCCTGCGCCGAGCTCCTTCGCCGCCTTGGCCAGTTCCGCGCTCTCTTCCGTCTTGCTTGCCTCTGTCTTGACTGGAGCGTCGTCCATTGCGGCATCCGTCGGCTCCTCCGCCACCGCTTCCTCCTTCACGACAGCAGTCTCCTCGGCAGTCTCGGCGACAGGCACAGCCTTGTCCTTGGAATGGTCGTGCGGGCACGCGGCCGTCGGGTGACCCGTCAGCTTGAAGCTCGCGGGCGACGCCTGCGCGTGCATGGCGAGCGCGATGACCGAGTCCGCGATCATGTCGGCCGTGGGTGCCGACGTCCATTCGATGAGCAGCTTGGCCGCCGCGACCCCAGAGCCCTTATCCGCGCGCGTGACAGCGACTTGCTTGCAGATGACGAGGCGCTGCTCCTGCTCCAGGTACACGACGTCCTGGTACATCTGCCGGATGAACGCGAGCAGCACATCGAACGAGTGGTACGCGAAAGGCACGTGCTGCCGCTGGGTGATGGTGCCCGCGACCAGCTTCGTGTACGACGACAGGTCCTCCTTGCTCATCAAGTGCGTCTGCGAGTCGACCTCGACCAGCAAGCCCGAAATGACCTTGCCGTTCTGCGGCTGCTCGCTCGCGAGACCGCCGATGGCCTTGGCGATCTTCTCTCCCTTGAACTCGAGCACGATCTCCTGCATGTTGGCCGGCGTGAAGATGTTGGGGCGGTACGCCTTGGGGTCGTGGAACTTCTTGCTCAGCGCCGACTTGAGGCGGTTCATCTCGTTGCGCTCGCCGTGCACGAGCACAATGTTGGGCGGCACCAGCTTCTCAACGAAGCCGCTCGTGCCGACAAAGTCCGCGTGGGCCGAGAAGGAAATGTACTCGACCGTGCAGTTCATGGGCAGGATGCGTCCGTCCAGCGCGACAATGTCCTTGGGCTCCGACAGGATCTTCTTGGCGAGCGTCCCCTCGACGACGTACCCGGGGATGATGCACGCGTTGCGCTTGTCCGAGCACCAGCGCTCGAAGAGCTGGCGCGACACGCCGCTCTGCAGCATACCGGGACTGGCCATGACGACGGACGGGCCCGAGTCGTCAAAGTCGTCCATGCTCTTGAGGTTCGAGATGTGCTCGAACTGGAACGGGTTCGAGATGGCGATCTGCTTGCGGATGCGCTCGTTCATCATGTTGATGTACGTCTGGTACACGCGCAGGGCCTTGGCGGCCAGCTTGGAGGCGAAGTAGATGGGGATGTCCTGCAGGTCCGGGTGCGCCTGCCAGTGCTCGTCCAGGATTAGCAGCAGCTCCTGCGTACGTCCGAGTGCGAACACGGGGATGAGGCAGCGGCCACCGCGGCGGACCACGGCCTCGACCTGGCCCGTGAAGCGGCCCTCGCGCTCGACGACCGACTGGTGCACCTGGACGCCGTAGGTGGACTCGACGATGAGCACGTCGGGCGAGCAGGCGGGCAGCTCGGCTGCCATGAGGTGTCGGTCGTTCTCGAGCGAGTAGTCGCCCGTGTAGAGCACCTTGACGCCGCCGATCTCAATGAGGTACATGCAGGCGCCGAGCACGTGGCCGGCGTTGTAGGGCGTGAACTTGATGCCGTTGTGGGTCTTCTCCTGGTGGAAGTCGATGATCTCGACCTTGGTGACGCAGTTGTTCAGGTCCTTGTCGTCGTAGATCTGGTCGTCCACCGAGATGTTGGAGACGCGCAGGAAGTCGCGCAGCATCATCTGCATGACGGCCTTGGTCGGGTGCGTCATGAACACGCGGCCCTTGAAGTTGGTCTTCTCGGTGAAGTGCGGCAGCGCGGCCACGTGGTCGATGTGGAAGTGCGTGATGAGCAGCAGGTCGATCTCCTCGGCCTCGACGCCGTCGAAGAAGGGCAGGCTGCCGTGCCCAGAGTACCCCGGGTGCACGCCGCAGTCCAGCATGATGGTCTTGCCCTTGAACTTGAGCACGATGCACGACCGGCCCACCTCGTTGCCCGCACCCAGCGGCATGATGCGCATCACGTGCCGCTCGTCCGCCAGCGCCGCAGGGTCGTCTTCATGCCGACGCTTCGCCATCTTCTCCGCCAAAGGTATCGATCGACTCGGACCCAGGCCGTGCTTGCTGTTGAGAAGTGGTGCCTGAGCGAGTAACCTGTTGGGTGGGGTTACGCGAGAGGGGGTACGTTGCCTCTCGCCCGAGGTCGACGGGCCCCAATAGCGGTGCACAGATGATCAAGAGGTGCTCCAATTTTTTACCAATGAACGCGGGTTAAATTGCGATTACGAGCGCTGTGATTGGCTGATATCGCGCCGGCGAAGCGCTTCAAGCGCGAGCAGATACAAGCGCTCGAAGTCCGGGTACGTCACCTGCATCATCGCCTCGCAGCAGCACCACCAGCGCTCCGTCAGCTCG
>JAADYH010000415.1:0-21650 GCA_023338125.1 Phytopythium aichiense | reverse complement strand
GCCTCGGGCGGCGTCGAGCGGCCGTCGGGCTCGCCGTCCGCGTGCCGCCGGCGCTGCTGGATGCTGTCCATTGGGAGGGCTCTACCTGGGGCCGCCGTGCCCTACTTGCAAGTAAATTATGGCCAGCGGGCGGGCGGGCGGATGGCCGGCGGGCGGATGGCCGGCGGGCGGATGGCCGGTGGATCGGGGCGGCAGCGGGGGACTGACGACGCAATCCGGAGCACAAGCATTGATTCCGGCGGAAGTGGTGCATTTCTTTGCATTTCAGCTTGGGAATGGGAAACCGGTGATTCACCGGTTTTTACGGTAGCGCCTCGGCTCAAAGGGTACCATACCGGTGAAATATACGTTTTCTTTCGCGGTTCTTCCGAATATTCTCGCTGTTCTTTCCATGTGGATGTTTCGCTGAACATTGGCTGCAAATGGAGAATTATCGATGTGTTTTAGCCAATGATCTGCGCTCAATGGTGCGCCATCACGCACAACTGAACGACGACTCTGAGAAGTGATCAAGCCATTTTCACACCATCATGCGGCGTGAACGACGACGCTGAAGCGCGGACAGCTGGCGGCCAGGAGGATTTAAATTACTTCGCGCGCGCGACCGGATGTGGCTGTGGAATCGCGTGGCCCGCGCTCGGTGTACTCCCGGCGCTGGACGTGCTCGCCCGCGTCACGCCCGCGGTCTGATTTGGTCCTGGACGCACGCACCGCTGAGCGTTCAGCCCACCCCGGCACCAGTATTGGACCCCGCTGCGTTGTTGTGTGTTGCAAATTTGCGATCTCGCGTCTGGTCATTCATGAATGAATCGGCCACAATCGCCGGCGAGCAGCTGTTATTGACCCGTCCCCTTGGTAAACTACACTACGTGCGGACGGCCGAAAGGGCTCCTTCAAGAATGGGCCACTTGAGACTCCCGACCCGAGTGCGACACTTCTGGCCGACCATGATAGAAACTTTCGGTAGAGACGACGCACTCGAACGAAAGCAACCCATGCGTTTCGGGGGGCTCTGCGCGCTGATTGGTCCGCTCGCCGCGACGAGCGCAAGTAAACTACATAAACTCCCTCCCTTCCCAGGCCACTGTAGAGCCAGCCGCACCCAGCCGCCGGCGTGGTCGGCCGGCCTGTTTGCGGGAGGGGGGGCTTATTCCCGGGTCGCTCGTTTTGCGTGCGTGGACTCGTCGCGGGGATCGATCGCCCGCCCGCCCGCCCGCCTGGCCGAGTCGCCGAGTTGTCGCCCACCGCCGCGTCCGGCCCGCCACTCCAGTCTCCCCGCCGCCGGCCGCGCAGGTAAAATACTATATATCGCGGTCCGCACGCGTCCGTCCGCCCGCGTCCGCCCGCATCCGCCCTCCCCCCGTCCGTAAACTACCCGTCCGGAACCCCCGTCCGCGGCCATGGGGACGCCCGCCAAGCGCACGGAGCGCGTGCTGGCCGAGGCCGAGGCCAAGGTGTCGCGCGCCGAGGAGTCCGCGCGCGCGTTCCAGGCGCAGCTGCAGCGCGCCGAGGCGGAGAAGCGGTCGCTGGAGGCGGAGAACGACAAGCTGCGCGCGTCCATCCTGTCGCTGGCGCTGCAGCACGCGAGCGTGGACCTGCGGCGCGAGCACGTGCAGCTGCGGCAGACGTTGGACTCGTACCAGACCAAGATCGACCAGATGCGCGAGATCTCGCTGCTGTCGGCGCGCGTGGTGGACTCGCGCATCAAGACCAAGCAGGGCCGGCAGTACGTCGAGTACAAGCTGCAGATCGAGACGGACATCCGCGGGACGCTCGTGCTGTGGCACCGCTACAGCACGTTCCTCAACCTCGCGGCCACGCTCAAGGCCAAGAACCCGACCACGGAGCACGACATCCCCGAGCTGCAGACGCAGTCGCTCACGGGCTTCTTCTCGGACCAGCTCATCGTCGACCGCATCGCCAAGCTCAACGAGTTCCTCGACGTCGTCACCAAGGCCGACGAGTTCCAGTGGGGCATACGGATAGACAAGGACACGTGCGTCTACAAGCGCAAGACCAAGCGCGGGGACCGGTCCTTCTCGGCCGGATCGCGCGAGAGCATCGCCTCGCTCACGCCCAGCATGCGCGACAGCATGTTCATCGGCGCCGGCTCCTCGCGCGCCTCGACCATGTCCATGGACGGCCTCTACTAGGCGCCGGGGACCCGAGGACCGACCGACTGACAGCCGACAATCTCCACGGCGGTAGGCATGCGGCTGGCTATATAACACTCTAACGCGCGAGCAATACACGTCCACCTCCAGTCAGCGGGTCTTCGGTCGTCTTCGCTTGCTGCTAGCCAGCCGTCTAGTCGTCCAGGTTGAGCAGGAAGGCGGCGCCCGTCATGACCCAGTAGGCCGCGCGCCGGTCCGTGGGCAGGAAGACGGCGAGCACGAAGTTGGTCGAGATCCCCGTGGTGGACAGCGTGCCCTGGCGCACCGACGTCTTGTAGATCGGGCACGGGTACTCGCCGTCGGCGGGCCGCACCACGTTGGCGGCCGGCAGGAAGTGGACGACCGACATGGGCGAGAACATTTCCCCGGCGCGCGCGTCCTCGAGCCGGCGGCGGGACGGCGACCAGCGCGCGCCTTGCAGCCACAGGCCGGCCACGTAGATGCCGTCCGCGGGGCTCTGCGTCAGCTCGTCCGCGCTGTCCACGTCGAGCACGTGGAAGGTGAAGGCGAGCGAGTCGATGGCGGCCTGGTACTTGCGCGCGAAGTTCTGCAGCGTGCCCGTCATGAAGCCCTGCGGGAAGAAGAAGACGTCGAGGCGGAACACGGCCGGCTCGCCGTGCACGAGCCAGTGGCGGAAGAAGGCCACGCGCGACAGCAGGTCGCGCACCCACGAGCCGAGCGGCTTGAGCGACGCGAAGCCCACGGCCGACCACAGCGGCGGCACGCGCGCGTTCAGGAAGGCCGTGAACATGTTGTCCAGGTCCGAGGACATGACGATCTGCCCGTGGATGGCGCGCTGCAGGTCGGCGAGCGACACGCGCATGCGGTCCAGCAGCGTGTTGAACTTGACCAGCTCCTGGCTCAGCACCGTCGCCAGCGAGTCCATCACGACCGTGTCCGAGCCCGCCACCACGCGCGTCTTGAACGTCGTCGGCCCGGCCTCGTCGGCCACCGACAGGTTGGCCGGCAGCGCCTCCTGGATCGACAGCGCCACGTCCAGCACGCGCTGGTCGCTCGAGATGCCGCCGCCACCGCTCGAGTTCTCGCGCGGCTCGAGCGACAGCAGCAGCCGCGTCATGTTGGCGCTCTCGTTGCGCTCGTACGCCACGTTGGCGTTCTCGTGCATGCCGAACAGCTCTGGGTTGTCGAACACGGGCAGCGCGTCCAGGTACTTGACGACGCCCGCGTGGGTCAGCTCGGCCGGCACGCGGTACGTGCCCGAGGCGGAGAAGGCGTACTCGAGCGGGTTGGAGACCACGTCGGTCGCGTAGTAGTTGTCCAGCAGGCTCATGAGGCACCGCCGGTCCCAGTCGTCCGTCACGCGGCCTCCGTAGTTGATCTGGCCGGTCACGTAGCGCAGCGCGTCCCACGGCACGCGCGGCTGCTGCTCGAGGAACTTGCGCAGACTCGCGAGCGACGTCTCGAGGTCCGAGTCGTTGAACTCGTAGCGGATGTTCCAGCCCAGCGGCCCGAACTTGCGCCGCTCCTGGATGACGGCGTGGAAGAAGGTGAGCCCGCATAGCAGCGGCTTCCACGCCGCGCTCTTGCGCAGCCCGTCGTCGAACTCGCCCAGCGACTCGAACGCGTCCACCACGTCCTCCGTGATGAGCGTGTTGAACGACCGGACGAGGTTGGCGCGGATGCCCTTGGGCGGCTCGTTCGTCAGCTTGATGCCGTTCTGCAGCACGGTGACGGGGAAGTAGGCGGCCGGGAAGCTCGTCAGGAACAGCCGGAACGTCGCCGTGCTCGCGTCCTCGTCCGGCTTGAGCGCCAGGCCCTCGACGATGCGCTCCAGCTTGGGCATCCACGACTTGGCCAGGTGGCAGTTCTGCAGCAGCACCCAGTCGCCAGCTCCCTGGCTCGCCTCGATCAGCGCCTCGGCGCGCGGGCCCTGGCCCTGGCCCAGCGAGATGACGTGCAGCCGGTCCGAGAAGCCGCGCTCGCGGGCGAACCGCAGCAGCATGCCCGTCGGGTCGGCGCCCGCAGACAGCACGAAGATGCACGGCGTCTTGCGGTCCGTGTCGTTGTAGATCTCCTCCATGGCCGTGGGCGAGAGCCGCCCGAACTCGGACCCCATCTCGACCGCGATCAGGTGCAGCACGGCCTGCGGCACCTTCTCCTCCGCGAGCGCCTTGAGCAGCAGCACGAGCTGGAACGCCGTCAATCGCGGCGGACCGAAGCCGTCCGGCAAGTTGCCGCCCGACAGGAACGCAGGGTCCGCCAGCCAGCTCTTCCACGCCGGCCAGGACGCCGAGATGGACGCACACACGCCTCGGAAGCCGAAGACGGGCGACTCGCCTGCGTCGTCGCCTGCCTCGGCCTTCTCGTAGCCCGTGACGAGCGTCTCGAGCTCCAGCAGCAGGCTCCACTGCGCCTCCGTGATGCGGTCGGGCTGCGGGTTCTTGGGCACGGAGGACGCGTCTTGATCCGAGGACGCGGATGCGACACCGGCGCCTCGGAGGTACAGCGACCACTCGCGCTGCGTCATCTTGCCCGAGTGCAGCAGGATCTTGCAGCAGATGAGCATCGAGAAGAGCACCTTGTGCACCTCAAAGAGGCCCCGGCAGATGTTGACGTACATGTAGCGCGTCTGGAAGGCGATGAGGCTCGCGAGCCGCGCAGGCAGGCTGTCCGCCTTGGGTGCCTCGTCGAAGCAAATGTTGAACAAGCGCTGGAAGAAGGGCAGCGAGTACTGGTACATGGGGTCGATCAGCGCCAGGTTGGCCACGACGAAGTAGATGATAGAGCCGCGCGTCGCCACGCCGCGGTACGCCTCCCGGGCCCGGTTGATCTCGATCTCGGTCGCCTCCGACTCGAGCACGCGCTCTTTGATGATGCGCGACGTCGCGTTCGACGACTGCAGCGTGTCGATCAGGTCCTGGTCGTCCAGCACGTTGCCGGACGACTCGGACAGCTGCCGCAGGATGCGGTCCTCGATGTCCTTGAGCTGCTTCTTGTCCTGCGCCATGGTCACCACCAAGCGGTTCTTCTTCTCCTCGATGTCGGGTCGCTCGTGGCGCACCACGTCGCCCAGCAGTTGGTCCTCCAACCCGTCCATCGTCACCGTGAAGTTGATGACCGTCACCTTGATGTACACCTCGGGCAGGTAGTGCGGGTTGGGCAGTTTCGTCGTCAAGAACAGCTTGAAGCTCGGGTCGTAGTCCACGTCCGAGTCGCCGAGCCGGATCAGCAGACGCCCGCCTTGCTTGAACACGGCCTTCTGCAGGATCGGCTCGAGCGCCGGCTCGAGGGCCTCGTCGATGTCCTCGATCAGCAGCGCCTTGCCGTTGCGGATGCATGTCTCGAGCGCGCGCAGGAGGTTCGCGTTCGTCATCTTGGTCACCTCCAGCCGCCCGCCTTGGCTGTACGTCTTCTTGATCCACTTGTTGGCTTGGCCTTGCGGATCGATCATCAGCGGCCAGCGCTCGCCGCGTGTCACGAGGATCGCGTTGTCGCTGGACGTTGAGTCCGTCGGAAGGCCGTTCAGCTGCCACTCGCGGATCTCGACAGGGCTCCCGAGCGCGCTCGACAAGCTGTAGTTGGCGGAGCACGGGATACCGAGCTCTTGCGCGTGCGACGTCCACTTCTCCACGATCCGCTGGCGGAAGGCGCCGGTGAACGGGCCGTAGTACGAGATGGACGCGGCCGCGAGGAACACGTCGCCGATCTGCGCGAGGATCGACTCGCTAAGGAACGAGACCGTCTCCTTCCAGCGCGCGCCTTCCACCGACAGACCCGAGATGAGCTTCTCCGCTCGCCCGAGCCGCTTCTCGGTCGTCTCGGCGTCCCGCGCGAGCGTGTCCTTCTCCTCGAGTGTGTCCCGGCACTGCTTCTCGAGCGCTGCCACGTTCTCGTTGACCACACGCAGCTCGTCGCGCTTCTGCTGCAGCACCGCGTTGGCCTCTGCCAGCTTGGCATTCATTCGCTCGAGGTTCTCGCGCTTCGGCCCCACCTCTTTCGCCACTTTCGAGTACACGTCCATGGCATGGACCCACATGCACAGCGAGGTGGCGGCTTTGGATACCTTGGATACGACGTCGACGGCCATTCCTGGGTCTGCGACGACCACGCTAAGCTTCTTGAGGATGGCAGCTGGGATGTTGTCCTTGTCGTAACTCTTGAGTCGATCCAGGAAGGCCACGTCGCTCAGCACCTTCTTGGCCGCGTCCCAACTCTGCTTCTCGTTCAAGAGCAGGCAGACCGCGTTCATGACGGCCTCGACGGCGGCAGGCGGCTTGGCGAACGACTTGACCTCAGTGATGTCATTCTTGGAAAGACTGTCCAACGCCTTGATGGAGTTGTTCAGGGCCGGCATTGCCACGTCCAGGTCCTTCTGCGCGTCCGCCTGGACCAGTGAGACCTCGGCGGCTTGCTGCGTGACAACCGCTTCGTCTTGCGACACTCTCTCGCGGACGACGGCGGCGGATTGCTGGTCCACTGACACGCGCTTGAGCAGCTCCTCGGCCTCGATGGCTTTCTGCTGAAGAATTGGCTGCAGCTTGATGAGCTCCGACTTGAGCGAGTCGACGATGCTGTTGGTCTCCTCCAGCTTCTTGACGCCCACCTCCATGCGGCTCTTGATCGTCTGGAGCACCGCGCGTTTCTCCTGGAGCATCTTGAGGTACAGGCTGATGAGGTCCAAGTAGCTTTTAGGCGTCGTGTACACGTGGCGCTGCAGCTGCGCGAAAAACTCTTCGCCGAGGTCGTTCGACGACGTGTGCACGATGGAGCACATGTCGACAAGCGCCGTTCGAACCTGCTCCGACGGTAGCGACACGTTGGCGAGCAACCGGTCAGCGACGGACTGGAGCGCCTCGCGCGGCCAGTTCATGTACCAATCGATCGTGCAGCAGTTGATCAGCGATGGGAACGCGCGGCAGCGCACACGCAGCGCAGACCCCACCGGCGACATGGCCAGAACGACGTGGAGGAAGTTGCGCACGCGCTCGATGAACGTGGCCACGCAGTTGTCGCGCGTCTCCGGTATGTCAAGAGACTTGACGACCGGCCGCATGTCGGCGATGATCCGGTCCATCTCGTCCTGCGGGAACAGATTGGGCACCTCTCCACTGTTGAGCATGTTGTTGATGTCCTCGAGGAAACTCTCTTCGACGATCTGGCTGTCCGTGAAGAGGAACACGGTGGACTGGCCGCCCACGCCCGTGCTGATCATCATCTTCTTGAGGTCCTCGTGGAACTCGTTCGTGCCGTAGCCGCGAGTGATCTCGATCTGCACGCACTTGGCCTCGACCATGAACGCTCCAAGGCGCGCGAGCGACTGTTTGCCACTGCCGCCGACGCCGATCAGCATCGCATTGCCGCGCGGCTGCCGCAGAATGCGAGCAAGGCGCGACAAATGGCTCACGGCGTCCCGAAAGAACACGAGGTTCATCTTGTTGGAGAAACTCACGTTGTAGTTCTCGAGGAAGTCGTCCATGATCTTGGTCATCTTGACGATGTCGTTGCAGTATTCATACAGAGGCATCGGCGCGCCAGGCTTGAAGAAATCACCGAACGTGAGCGGGCACGGGGAGTGGAAGAGCATCTCAGGGTTCCAATTGCAGGAGAAGAAGCGCGAGAGCAGCGAGCACACGAGCTCTTCGTACCATTCCTGATCCGCCGTGTTGTTCAGTCGATCCTGGAACACGCGCGAGACTTCGTGCACCCACAGCCGGTTCATCATGTCGGCGTCGGGGCACTTGGACGCGGTGATCATGAGGAGCCCCTGGAACACCTTGGACACGTCCCGCAGGTTGAACGTGTAGTGGAATTTGCTGGGTGTCGGCAGCAGCTCGAGCGTCACGCGGTTGTAGATCTCGATGATGCACGAGATCACGCCGTCCTTCATGGCCTTGACTGCGGGAGGGAACTTTTCAAGGAAGCCGCCCAAGATGGACGAGAAGATGAGCTTCAGCGACGGCTCGCTCGCCGGATACATGCTCAGAACGTGGAAATGGCGCACAAAGCGTGGCGTGCAATGGGACCGGCCGCCGCCGGCAGGTGCCGCTGACGCAATTAGCATGGTGTCGGCGATCTCCTTCCAGAAAAGCTTGTCGCGGTCGTAAAAGCCCCCAAAGTCGAGGAACTGGCGCAACAGCTCGATCGGTGCCTGCGCGCCGTACTCCTCCACGGCCGGCAAGTTGACGTCGTCCACGAAGATGATCATGCGCTTGCCCGCAACCGGTCCGAGCAGGTTCTTGCGCTTCTTCTCCAACTTGTTCTCGATGGTCATTTGCGTCACAAGGGACGACGTCTGCGCCGAAAAGTTGATGATCATGGTCATGAAGTTTGACGATACGGGCGGGGCACCCTCTTCACCGCCATCACCCTTGCTTCCAGCTTCACCCCCTGTCAATTCCAGTAGCAAATCTTGAATGGTGACAGTCTTGCCCGTGCCCGTGATACCCGTCACGTACGCGGGTGCCTTGGCGGCCGTGAGTGCACGCAGCAAGAATGTAAACCGCACCGAGTCCGGTGTTGGCACCGTCATCTTGAAGTACGGCGTCTGTGCGCTGTAGACGAACTTGGGTACGATCTCTTGCCAGTGGCGGAACTTGCGCTGCTCCATATCGACAAAGTAGTCGAACACGAGCCCCGAGTTGGGGACCCCAAGCTTCGCGTCAGCGGTGAGCTCCCGCAGGAAGCTGTCGAATTCCTCGTGCCGCTCCGCTGTCATGGACGCGCCGATGGACCAGATCAGCGAAAACATGAACACTTTGTCGAGCAACTCGAGCAGCTCTGCGGGCGTCATGGATGCGTATGCAGACACGTCACCGTCCTTCGTCCCGTATGCCGTCACCAACTGCCCGAAAAGCCGGCACAGACTCGTCGTGAGGTTGATGTCGACCGTCGGCACGAGCTCCTTGCACTTCTTCCTCACAAAGTGAATGCACTTATCGACGTAGGCAGTGACATTCGCGTCAAACCGCTGGACACACTCGGGCAGCATCCCTTTCGGGAAGCTTTGCTCGATCCAAGTCTTCACATACGGCATCCAGCCCAAGTCGGTCGCCGTCATGTAGACGACGCCGATACGGCTTACCGTTGCAGGTGAGGCGACTGCGAGGTCCATGACTTCGAACAGCATCTTCATCTCGTACTTTAGCTTAATCCGCTCGCCGTTCGCCAGGCAAAGCGTCATGTTGTCGTCCAGCACCGTGTTCATGTTCTCGATCCAGAGCGCGTCAATCGGTCCGTCGAACACCGTCCACTTCATGTCGGGTGTCTCGTCTGCCACTGCCTCGCGCATTATTGTCGACGCGAGCCCATCGTGCCACTCCTGCGTTGCTTCGTTGAACTCTCCGTACAGCTCACCCATGGAGATGCACTTGGGATTCAGCACACGCGTGTGCACCGTTTGATACACGGGGTTCTTGGCTCCTCTCGCACGCAGAGATGTCATCGTTGCCTGGAGCGTCCGATAGCACGACGACTTTCCCGCCCCCGTGGGCCCCACGAGAGTGCCGCCAAAGCGAACATTGAAGATATCGAAGAGCTGGATCACCTTGGTGATATAGGTCGGCACCTTCTGAAGCCCCGCCTTGGTGATTTCTTCCTCTAGCGCGGCCTGCAGCTCCCCGTAGTCATGAGGAGGGATGTACGTACCCGGGAACAGATCCAGCACGATCGCGTGGAACAGTGGCAGGTCGTCCGCCAGGAACTTCGGGATGTTGCTGTCTCGAAGCGCGCGGATGAGCGTCACGTCTTCGTTGATGTCCGGGTTGGCGCGCTTGAGCGAACCAGCCATGACCAGCACGGACTTGACTGCACGCAGACCATAGTCGTAGTGCGGCTGTTGCGAGAGCTGTTCACTGCACAGAATGTACAGCTTGGACATTTTGCGTGAGAGCGTGCGCGCATCCGAGAACCCCTCGGCGAACAGCATGATCTCGGCGATCAGCGCGTAGTCGGGCACCATCATGGACACGGGCCGGAAGCACACTTTGAGGTTGTCGGGCAGCTCTGTCCGGCCGGCGTACCCCGGGTTCATGGTCACGATCACGTGATGGTCTTTCAGCAAGATCTCAATGCCCATGAAGTTGATGTGCTCCTTGTTCTGGATGCGGCCCTCTCGTAAGATCAGCAGCTGCTGGGCGACCACCGACAGGACCTCGATATCAATGCGGTTGAACTCATCGAGGCATGTCCAGTTGCCGGCCTGCGCCAGCCCTCGGAACAGCTTACCCATCATCTTGTAATCGATCTGGTCGCTGCAATTGAACACGACACACTGGATCGCCATGGCCTTGGCGAGATCCTTGCTGCTCTCGGTCTTTCCGGTACCGGCTGGCCCCGCCGGGGCAGCACCCAGCTTCATGCCGTATGCCCCCGTGAGCGTCATCCAGCATCGATCCGTGAGTGGCGTGATCACGAGGCGAGACGTTGCTCCCATGTACTCGTATCCGTACTGAATGACCGAGTCCGAGTGCTTGATCAGCACGTCGTCTGCCTGTGCGTCCCAGTAGTACCGCAGCTGCTGCTGCCAGATGAAGTTCCCGATGCTGTCAACCTTCTCCTTCCAAAGTGACTCGACAATGTCGCGAGCGTGCACATCAGTCGTCACAAGTGCCACGATCACTTTGCGCTCCAGCGACGTCAAATCGCCGCGGATCTTGATGATGAGCTCGTTCAGCTCGAACAACACACGCGTGAACCACTTGTGCATGTCCTCCACCGGATCCGAGCCCGGCTTGGGAGTAAGAGCTTCCTCCGTGTTCCTCGCCCACGTCATTTGGGCGACGGTCGCAACTACTTGGCCGGGGTGGTCGCACACCCAGTCTGATCGCGTCTTGGTGTCGTAATCCAGCAGCCCGGCCTTCATGAGCTTGAAAATCGATTGTTTCATGCTCACCTCGAGTGCCTTCAGCCAGTCCTCGACGTTGCCGCGGGCCTTGAGGTTCTTGCCCAGCGGCACGCGCTCGTTCTCGGACGAGTACATGGCGATCATATCCACGCTGCCCGGGACGTCGCCAAAGTCGAGTTTGACAAGGTTCTCGAAGCACTTCCGCAGGTGAGGCTGCACGGCTTGCGGGTTCTTGGACTGGGCTAGGATTTCCAACAACTCGTCGTTTGAAAGGAAGTAGAAGCGTGGGAACGCCATGCGCTTCGTCTCAAGGTAATCTTCCAAGTTCTTCTGGATCTTGTCCAAGTGCGCATTGTGCTGCTGCAACGTCTCCTTGATGCCCGGGAAGGTGCCAGCTGTCAGCACGTGAGGGTTCTCGTTCGTTCGCCGCATGATGGTCTTCCAGGACGTGTCGACATGCGAGAATATCTTGGATGCGTCTGGTAACTGTCGCTGGATGTCAGGCGCCGAGAAGATGTTCTCGAGGTACATCCAGTTCTTTTGGACGAGCAGCCACTCATCCAGCGTCTCTTGCAGTGTCACGAGCTTCTTGCGCCACGATTCGACCTCTTCCTGGATGGCGCCGATGAAGCGTGAGCCCATGATGGTGCTGATCGTCACGATTGAGTCATCCAGCTTGGCCGTGACATCCTCTACGCTGCCCAGCACGAACACGTCTTTGGATTCCTTGTAAGGTTTGACCTCGAACTCCGTTGTGGCCCACGCATCCGTCACCTTCTTCAGCATCTCCTCCAGCACCGCCTCTTGCTGAGCCGAGACAGCGATGGCATTGATAGCCTCACCATGCTTCATCACGTTCTTCTCGATGAGTGCACCCAGCGTGATGTTCTTCTCGCCCTTCATTTGAAAGCCCAGGATCTGGTGAACCTGGCTCCAATGTCGGTCTTTGAGCGCCGAAGACCGCAAGTCCGTCACGACGGGCAGTGCCAACTTGAACTTGTCGACCTCGCGCTGCAGAAGATCGGCTGCTTCGTTCCCGGGCAACGCCTTCTGCGCCTGGTACGCCACTTTCACGTACATTTGCACCTGCTTGCTGATCGCTGCAACATCGATATCGTCAAAGGCGGTTTCCGAGTACGTGGTTGTGAGGCCCTGCCACTCATTCAGTCCACCCCAGAGCTTCATTTTCAGATCGAAGTTCCCCATGACCTCGTTCAGCTCGTTGAACTCGCTCACAGGCTGCTTGAGCTGCGTCTGGTACATCGCCAGAGTCTTGGACTCCTCCACCAGCTGATTCAGCGCCTCCTCTTGGCTTTTGAGGAACGCCAGCGCTTCGTTCATGGGCGTGCGGACGGTCGTCAGTTTCGGGTGGTCCAACTTCTCGCTGAGAAGCATGACATTACGGTTCAGCGGCGTGATGCTGTCAAGAATCACCTGCGAGAACCGCACGGTGTCGGCATCCACCTCGCCCTCAAACTTGGTCACGGTGCCTTCGAGACTCAGAACGCCTTCCTTCATGAGGATGATGTCTTCCTTCAGGTCATCCGGCACGCGCCACTCGTAGTTGTCCATGAGGATGCCCATCTCGTACACGCGGCGGTACCGGTTGCGTAGTTCCGGGAGCATCGCACTCACTTTCTCCATGTGCACAACCTTCTTTACAAAGCTGTCGGGCGAGGATGGGGAGGAGAACGCGATCGGAGACAGCTCGCTGATCTTCTCCAGCAGTGCCGTGCTCGTGCGCTTCATCAGCTTGGGGATCAGAGTCCTGATGCCAAGCACACACTTCTCCGGGTTTGGCAAAAGATGCCCTTTAAACTGAGCCGAGTCGACGCGAAAGATGCCGACAGTGGCAGCGTCAGGGATCTCCTGGAACGATTGACCCTGCGACTTGTACTTCTCGATCGAGTCCGAGAAGAGCTCGAGCGGCGCATTCTCGTACGTCTCCGTCATCCGAGTCGCCTGTCCTTCGTTCTCCGAGTAGATCTGGTGGTACGGTGCGAAGATTTCCATGTAGTCCTCGACGGCTTCGAACGCCTCGTCGAGCGCGACAAAGATATCGTTGGTGAGCATGCTGAACTTGACGTCTTCGTTCAAGATGAGCGCAACGTTGAGCTGCTCGACAGACCATACGTTCTTGCCCTCATCCTCTGCGCTCGCCGTTGTGTAGGGTGCCAGCGACTCGTGTCCAAGGTGCCGCGCTGGGGTCTCGACCATGCGCAGCGCCTCTTTAAGCGCGCTTTGAAGCGCTGCGTTCCACGCGTCGTGGCTCGGGACGGCATTCATGGCCCCGCTGCCCCCGTCCATCTCGACCTCGACCGCGAAGATCGGGGTAAACACTGTGGGTCCCGTGTTTTGGTGTGCCGATGTCTTCGTCGCGGCTTTTGTCCCGTTGGACCCACCCTTATAGCCACTAACCCCACTGTTGAGCTGCTTTGATGCGGAAACTCCTGACGTACCCTCTGCTGTCGTCTGTCCACCCGGAGCACTTCCTGCTGCCGCAGTCGCTGCGGTGGCTGCAGCCAGCTGGGCCTTGCCCGCCTTCAAAATGTCGTTCAGCCGCTGGAATGAGCGCACGGTCAGTTGAATTGTAGCGTCGATGGTCAAAAAGTCTGCGAGGCGCAAGAAGTTGGTGAGGACGCGGCACTGCTTGCGAAGAGCTGCACGCTCCATGAAGGTCATCTTGTGGTCCGCCGAGATCTTGTTGGCCTCCAGGAATCCGTCGATCACGTCGTCGCACGCGCGCACGCACATTTTGAGCGACTTGGCCGAGAACTGCGCCAGCTGCTCCGTCACGACACTCCGAGAGCGGGCTTGCTCAAGCGCGAACTCCTTGAGCGTGTACGTCTTCTTGGGGCTGAAGCTGATAATCTCGAGGTTCGCGACCTCAAGGCACAGCGCGCGGAGGCCGAGCAGCGTCCGCTGTAGACTTGGCGCGAGCAGGAAAAGCCGCTCGTTGAGCGCTTTCTTGGCGTTGCGCGTCTTGGACGTTCGCACCGTTTGCTTCCACATGTTGAAGTTCTTCCACAGCTTGTACTTCTGGAAGAACGGGATCGCCAACATCTGCATGAAGCGCGAGTACTCAAGCTCCCATTTCGCGAGCGGCCAGAACTCCGAGTACTCGCTCGTGAAGTGCGTCACGCCCTCCATGCTCATCGTGAAGTAGTTGGAACGGTCCACCTCAAAGTGCTCGACCACCTCCAGGTCGTACATGACGAGGTCGGTGTTGGACTTCTTGCGTAGGTACAAAAAGTTGCCGGACTTGAACTCGTGGACGTAGCGCGGGTCCAGATTCAGCGACGCAGTGAATGAGATCGATGCGGGCGATGACCCTTCCGATGACGCGCGTCCGCTCTTGAGCCTACTTCTGGAGGCCTTTGTCGGGGAATAAACACTCGAGCGGCGAGAGTTTGGGAGCGAAGCGTCTTCGTCACGCTCTTCCGGAACCAAAACTGGCGCGGCGTCCCGGAAGCTGACGGTGCTAGCCGAGTGCCGGGTTTTCTCCAGCACCTTACGCGTTCGCTCTGACGCCTTCAGCATCGGTACGTTGGACGACAGTTAATACGAGAAGCATACACCGTACGCAGCGTCGCCATCGTACATACCTGAAGCAAGCTCGGGTGCATCACGCCAACGGGGAAACTCGCGACGCTAGAAGATGATCCAAGAGAGCCCGTAATACTCGCAGATACCGCAGAAGGAGGCGGCTGATGGGACGAGATTCCTCGCGATGGTGGCTCACTTCCGAGTGCTGCCGGCTGCAGGCTCACGCCACTTACGTTCTTCTTCATTCCCGACTGGAACTTTGGTCTGAGAACTCCTCCGCCTGCTGCCGAGAAAGCTGCCGTCCCATTCGAGCGCTTTCCCGGCGAGAGCACGGCCTTGGACGGGCTAGTCGGGCTCGCCATCGGGCCTAACTGCGGCTCGTACAGACGCTGCAAGATGTGGCTTGCCTGCGGACCGAGAGACACGCCTCGGCGCTTGGCGCCATCGCGCGAGGTGCTCACGTCGCTCCCCTCCATCGTCGGACCTCGGGCTCGTCTTGTCCCCCGACCGCCCACGGTCACTGGGCAATCTTGCGGCGGTGTGGCGCAAAGGCTGACGGCGTTTCACCACTTCCGGCTTGTGATCACAAAGGGGCGGAATCATAACGGCAACAGACGAAGCGACGCACCACTGCTGGCACCCCGGACCAGGAATAGACTCCACACGCAAATGCCTCATCGGAATGAGCTGTTGTTCACAAGCAACACAGTGAATCGAGCCGGCAGACAGACAGTGGAACGGGATCTCACCGCAGTCGACAAGAGCCAAGTCCCTCGCCGCTTCGCCCTGGTTTACAGCACAAGTATCAGAGTTGAGCCCATCCGCCAGCATCAATCCTGGAGACGCACACCAAGCGCGTCGTATGCCCTAGAAGTGGCCACTCTGGAGCCATGCGAGCATGTACGGCTTTGCCTCGCAGTCGGCGTCAAACTCCAGCAGTTCGTCGCGGTTGAACTGGTCCGGGAAGTTGAACGCGAGCCAGCGCAAGATCTCGAGACGATTCGTTTCGTACGCGTCAGAAAAGGCTCGAGCTGAGCACCCTTCTGTTCGATGGCTGCGGAGGAACAACAGCACCTCGAAGTGGCCGGCATGAACAGCAAGGTCCATTGCATCGCTCGTGCAGCCTTCGGCCCGGTTCTCATGCAGCCACCGGACGACGTCGAGCTTCCCGTTCTCTGCTGCCTTGTCCATAGCGTCGGCTGTGCATGCCGCCGATCGGTGTTGATGCAGCCACTGAACCACTTCAATGTGTCCATTCGCAGCCGCCTTGTCCAACGCGTGCGTTGAGCAGCCTTCCGATCGGTTCGCGTGCAGCCACTTAACCACGTCGAGGTACCCGTTCGCAGCGGCGCCATCCATCGCCTTGAACGAGCAGCCCTCAGTTCGGTGGACATGAAGCCACTTCACCGTGATGAGATGTCCATGCTTGGCAGCTTCGTCCATTGCGGCCGCCGTACAGCCTTCATTTCGATTACTCGATAGCCACCCGACAACATCCAAGTGTCCATTCGCAGCTGCTCCATCCATCGCCAGTGCCGTGCACCCTTCAGTTCGGTTCGTGTGAAGCCACTGAACCACATGGAGGTGGCCTGCGGTCGCCGCGCTGTCCATGACCTCTGCTGAGACCTCTGCTGACCAATTCTCGCGGAGGAACTGGAGGATGTGGAGATGGCCTCTCTTGGCTGCCAGACGCATCACGGCATCCATCCCACAATCAGCAGCCATGGGCTGGCGCTCGTTCTCATGTTCATGAAGCCATCGCAGGATCTCAAGGTGACCTCCATGAGCCGCCCAGGCGATCGCCTTTGCGGACCAGTTGAACGCCCCTGTCTCGTACATCCAGTCAACAGCATCGAGATGGCCACCGAGTGCCGCGGCGTCGATACTTGCCGCACCAAAGTCGTCGCGGGTGTTGAAAGCGCGGTGTATCCACTTGAGCATGTCGAGGTCACCCTTCTGCGCGGCACCGCACATGACTTCGCGTGACGACACGAAGTCGAGCCACGGGAAGTTCTCAGCTTTGAGCCACCTTAGCACATCGAGATGTCCGTTGGTTGCTGTTCGGTCCACGTCGTAGTAATACGTGAGGTCGGCTCGGAAGGCCTCACTGGACTGCTCTTCCTCTTCCTGCTGCTGCATCCACTTGCCGATCTCGCTCGCAAGCCACTTGGCGCATTGCAGATGACCATTGGACCCTGCGGTCTCGAGAAGATTCCTCAACGCCGGCGTGCGACAGCCAAACACGAAGTCAGCGCACCTCATGCTCCCTTGTAGCTCCACCTGCTGCATATCACGCGGCGAGGAATGACTGTGGAGCCAGCGAAGAACCTCTAGGTGTCCGCTCTCCGCTGCCAGCCACATCTCGCGCATGTCGAACGCAGCTCGTCCGTAGTCGTCGCAGAGCCACTTGAGCACATGGAGGTGTCCGTTCTTGGCGGCAGCTTCGGCGCCGTCCGTCACAACATGGCCGGGTGCATATTCGGTCAGAAGCCACTTCGCCACGTCCAAGTCGCCGCGTCCAGCGGCCAGCGTCACCGATCGAGAGACCTGCCACTCGCGGTAGAATGGGTCCACTGGCGGCTCGAGACGCTCACTCTCGTGGACGCGGCGCAGCAGAGAGGGGAGGAACCCGGCGCTGCACGCGCGCACGACATCCCAGCCGCCGGAGCGGTCGAGGAACGAGCTCATGAGGGCAAGGACGTGGGGGAGCGACGCGGCATTGGGGTGAGCGAGGGAGACGACAGCGACGACTCCACCGAGCGGCGGCAACTGCTTCTTGATCACCGGCGGGTGGGAAGCTGCCGTTGGTTGAACCGGAGGAGGTGGGCGGAGCATTCCGCGTCGCGGATGCGCGGGGGAATCGCGACGGAGTGGCGGGAACGACGAATTCACTCTTTCGAATTGAGTTTTTGACGGAAACCATTTGTGTGGGCCACACTACGATTTTGATTTGTTGGCAATATTTTTGGCAACAACAAATCGTTATTCATTTGACTGCGAGTTTGATTATTGTGACCGATGCGACTTCGACGAAGAATCTTCGAGCTGCTCATCTGGAGGGTAATCCAGCCATATTCTGATCACCAATCTCGACATGCTCGAGCACTCAGTGGCGACGGCACAATAGCTCACAGGGTAGCTACGGCATGCCGCTGCAGCAAATTCCAGTGTTGAACCAAAGTCCACATCTTTGAACACAACCTCACCGTCCAACACACCATCAGGATAAACAATTCACAGTTGTAGTATATTCGAGGCAACACCGGCCGATCGTAATCGACGTGGCGTCACGTCTCGCAATGCGAAGCCCATCTCGCTCTCTATCGCGCGACGAAACTCGATCGCTCTCTCCGCAGCTAACACAAAGACACCACCACGTCCGAGCCGAAACCACCCTAGCGGCGGCGACGCTCCTCGAACTCGGCCAGCACCTCCTCGGCCGTCTTGCCCGACGTCTCCGGCACGAGCTTGAGCGAGAGCAGGTAGAAGAGCGCCAGCAGCACCACGAACGGCGCGTAGCTCCAGTCGTTCAGCGCGTCCGCCACGTACGGGTAGCCGACGCCGACGATCAAGTTGCAGAGCCAGTTGCAGCCGATGCCGATGGACGTGGCCTTGGCGCGCACCGAGTCCGGGAACAGGTCCGCCGTGACCACGAAGACGAGCGGGCCGAGCGTGACGCCGAACGCGATCACGTACAGCGCCGTGAAGACGATGGAGAGCGCGGACACGTCGACGAGGTTGGCGACCGTCATGAGCACCGACATGACGAACATGCCGGCGAGGCCCCAGAGGATCATGTTGCGGTTGCCGAAGCGCACGGCGAGCACGCCCGTGAAGAAGGCGGGCCAGATGTTGATGAAGTCGATGATGAGCGTGCCGATGCGCGGGTCCGAGATGCCGGCGTCCTTGAAGATGTCGCCCGAGTAGTAGAAGACGGCGTTGATACCCGACAGCTGCTGCGAGCACGAGAGCAGCACGGCGGCGGCCAGCTGCATGCGGTACTTGGCCGAGAACAGCGACTCCTCCACGACGGGCGCCACCACGGCGTTGCCCAACTCGGCGGCGTCGGCCGGCTTGTCGGCGGCCTCCAGCCACGACAGCACCGTGTACACGTTCTCCTCGCCGTAGAGACGCGCGATGACCTGCTTGGCCTCCTCGCGCCGGTTCTTCATGAGCAGCCACGCCGGACTCTCAACCGCGAACTTGGGTGCCAGCAGCAGGAAGAGCACGGCCAGGATGATGGGGAAACCCGCCAGGTACCGCCAGCCGCTGCTCGTGTTGGCGAAGAAGAACGTGATGGCCGGGAACAAGATGCCGATCGTCACCGAGATCTGCAGACCGAGACCCAGGATGTTGCGCATGTGCGGCGGCGACAGCTCGTTCACGTACGCGCCGAGCGTGCCGGTGGCGGCACCCGAGGCGACGCCCGAGATGAGGCGGCCCACGGCGAAGGGCCAGACGTTGGACACGGACATCTGGATGGCGGCGCCCACGATGATGAAGAGGCAGTTGACGAACAGCAGCTTCTTGCGGCCCCACAGGTCGCTGAAGTGGCCGCACGTCATGCTGCCGACCATGCCGCCGAAGATCCACGCGTTCACCGCGAACGTCCACTCGAGCTTCGAGTGGCCGGGGAACATGAGGCACGTGTCGGGCGCGATCGGGTCCGCGTTACACTCGTCCGTGTTGCTGAACTGCGACAGGTTGAGCTGCGAGGTGGACCAACCGCTCTGGAACGGCTGCAGCAGCGCGATCAGGATGCTCGAGTACAGGATCGCGTTGGGCTTGAGGCGGCGCGCGGCGGCCTTGTTGGCCTCGTCGAACGCACTCGGCGCGGCGCCGTTCGTGGGGGAGACTGCCTCCGAGTACACCTCATCAGTGTGCGCTTGCGAGGGGATCGCCATGGTAGTCGACCAGTCGATTGGTGGATCGGTCGGTCGGTCGGTCGGTCAGTCGGAAAGAGACTTGACTTGGGTGTTGGTTGTCGAAATGGAAAGTGAGCGTCTGCTGGGTCGATCAACAGGTGTGCTGTGCTGTCAGCGCGCGCCAAGCGGCGGGGTGTGTATGATGTGGTGGTGCGCCGAACCGACTTGGACCGTGTCGTGCCGTGTGCAGTGTGTCGCTCGGACACAAGGACACACGCGCGCGGTTGAAGGTGGGTCGTGCGTGGATCCGAAGCGAGACTAGTAGGCGAGAGACCTGACCATCGGTGTCCCGTGTCTACTTGCTCCCAGTCGAGCGGCGAATAGACCGGACCGGACCGGACAGGACACAAACTTCGAGCTTCGTGCTCCACGCTCCAAGCACCGTGCGACGAGCGCCGAGCGTGGCGACTTGGCCGGGCCATGGCCAACTTGACCGACTTGATCCATGCGCAGCGCAGCGCAACGCGCACTTGATTTGTCGTGGGTCGCTCGTTGGTTGATCTGATGCTGTCTTGCTTGCCCTAGTCACCAGCCGGCGGCGGCGGCGGCGGCGGCGTTTGGTGGGCGTTTGCGATTTGCGGATGCGACACGGCTTTATTTGCGCTAAAGCTGAAACATTGTCGTTCAATGCAAATCTGTCGAAATTGAAATAAAGCCGCTTGACTGGCTCGAGTCATGTGGTGAATCTTGCATTTTGGTTTTGATGTTGCTCTATCTCTTCGTTTTCGGCAAAACTGCACGCACTCCATTCAACTGCTGATTGGTGGATTATACCCTGGATAGGTGACATGCCTGCCAATCCGTGTCTGTCGCTTGATTGATTCAGAAACGAGACCATCTCCCCGAGCTTCAACACCCCATAGAAACGCACAACAGTTGCAACAATGTCGACTGGAATCAACTCGATAAAGCGTTGACCTCGTTCGTCGTAAAACGAGGGTTACGGACCGGGTTGTTGGCTCTAAAACCGCGCCTAAATGGGACAGCGCGAAATAGCGTCTCAGGCTGCATGGGGAAGGAGGAGGGGAATCGAGTCGACTCGAGGCGAGGCGAATCGAGTGACACTCCTCGGGTGCTTCAGTTTTGCATAAATGACGGAGATGGTTCTGGATTGTATTTGATACCGGGACAATAGCCTCCGGTCGAGGCGCTGTGCTCCAAATGCACGAGCCAAAAGATAAAGATAAACCATGTCGAAGCTGTGCACTAATTATAGCGTTTTGCGGTGCAATCCGCGCTCTAAAGTCTTCGGCGAACACTCCCTTATTCGTTGCCGCCGTGGTCGCTAAAACGCGGCACGGCATGGCACGTCGAAGACAGGAGATGACTGATCTGGTACCGCAGGACCTGCCTGATTGTTTCGTGATGCGGCACCTCGACACCAACTGACGCTGCGTTGAGCTGGTTCCTGTTCCTGTTCCTGTTCCTGTGCCGGCCATTGCGCTCTTTTCGGCACGTTGATTGCTTTTGCGGGTCACGTGGTATGAACCGTCCACTGGTGCCGTTTCTTTTTGGGCCGCTGGGGATTGATTGGAACGAGCAGGTCGAGGGACCCATTTTTGTGCGTACATGTTAGCGACTGCTTTTGCGAGAGGAGATAGAACGGTTTTGATCCTGAACGTGCTCAAAACGCCAGGCATTCTGCGCGCTCGGTGGTTTCATAACGACAGACGATTTACACTACAGTAGAGAACGAGTAGTATGGATGCAAAGGCCACCGCGTCGGCTGGTGGCGGTCGATTTGAGAGACAACGTATGATCGGAGTGATGGTGCAATAGTTGCCTTTACGAAGAGTGATGATCGACACCTGGAGAGGCATGCCGCTGCAAGAGGCGATGGAGGATACGATCGGACCTGACCGATTGACTGTAAGCGTCGCCAAGACAAAGAACGATAGCGACGCGACAGCTTTCAGAGACGACTTCTGCGCCTCTGACCGATATGCATTCGACGACACCCCCAAGAAATTCGGCGATCTGCCGGTCTGTAGTGTGGGGAGGGCCTCCATCACAGCAACGCATTCACTACTTTGTATACACAGCGCCGCTAACAGTGCCACTGCGCCACCACATCAATCACATCAAGCGATAATGCCGCTCTGATAGAGGAGTACATGAACCAAAGCCAACCTCTCCGTCCAACACACCATCAGGATAAACAATTCACAGTTGTAGTATATTCGAGGCAACACCGGCCGATCG